>CABHPH010154847.1:915-42102 GCA_902168325.1 Peromyscus nudipes
TGCTGCTGCTGCTGCTGCTGCTGCTGCTGCTGCTGCTGCTGCTGCTGCTGCTGCTGCTATGTTAAAGGAGGAGGCCCAGAGGGTCTGAGTTGAAGCAAAATTACAGCCAGAGACTGGGTAGAAGGAGCAGACTCCAGCTGCCCAAAGATCAGGGGAAGGAAAACTTACAGTCTAGGAGGAATTTTTAAAAGTCTACTCAAGGACTTTGGGCTCAGATCTGTTATATTCATGTGCTGTGGTTAAAATATAAATGTTCCCAACAGGCTCATGTGTTGGTTCCCAGATGGTGGCACTATTGGGACTTTAGGAGATGAGACCTATTTGGAGGAAGTAGGTTCCTGGAGTCTCCAGTCTTTTCCTCAATCTCTGCTTCCTGCCCACCATGAAGTGAACAGCCTCCTCCTCCTCCACACACTCCCACAGCCGGGGTGTTCTGCCTCACCACAGACTTAGAATCAACAGAACCAAGGACTATGGACGGAACTCTCTGCAACTATGAGCCGAAATAAATACTTCCTCCCTTGTCTGTGTCAGGTGCTGTATCACAATAATCAAAAGCAATTAATGCCTTCAGAGTAAACAATCAGTAGTAGTCAAGAAATGACAGTTGGGTTGTTCTTCCCATCCAGCACTCTGTGCATGTTGTGGCTTCACACCAACTGACCTCCCAACCCCTAGAAGGTCATTGCCACAGAGCCAGGACCATCTTTTTACTTTTTTATGTGAGTATGTGCTTTTCTTGAATGTATGTGTATGGCTATCATATGCCTCTGCCCATGGAGGTTGGAAGAAGGCATCAGAACCCTAGAACTGGAGTTATGGATGGTTGTGAACCACCTTGTGGGTGCAGAGAATCAAACCCAGGTCTTCTGTAAGAGAAAAAAAAAACAAGCTTAACTACTGAGCTGTCTCTCCAGCCCCCAGGACCATTTTCTATAACAGAAAAAGGGCAGTTGGCAGATTCCCATACTCTGCCCTGCTTCACCATCCTTTTGCCTGATATCAGTGAGAGGTAAAGCACAGGAGAACAGTCTTGACACAGCGCGGTTCAGGAAGGAAACAGTGAAGACTGTCTAAGGCGGAGGGCCCTGCACTTCCCTGAGTTTCATGTCGGAGTAGAGATGTAAGCCCCACTGTAAAGATGTGAATAACAAGGCTTAGAATGAGCCTTTGTCCAAAGATCTTAACTAGTAATAGTGGGAAGTGGGCTTTTCCTATACAAGTCTGTGTGTATCTGGATGAGAGAACAACGAAGCCCAAACCCAGTGCTTGCTTGAGTCTGCAGCACTCTTGCACCTGTTGAGTCCCTCCAAGTACAAATCCCCCACCACTCTGTCCATCCATGAGGACTTGGAACCCAGCCTGCCTGGAAGGCACACACATGGTTCTTTTCATGATGTCATGAGGAGATTAGGGGCGTCGGATACCTTGGATCCAGTCTCGAGTTTCCCAGTTCTTGGCTGCATAGTTTTTAACTTTCTGAATTCCGGCTTATTTGTCTGAAAAGTGAGTATAAAAATGCCCTCCTCATAGTGACGAGGCAGTTCAGCATGATGATACAAGGGAAAGAGCTTTCTAAACCAGAAAGCATGGTACAGATGTGTTTCATGCCCCAGATCACAGACAAACGCCATCATCAAAACTTAAAAGCTTTCACCAGATCAAATCTCCCAGAGTCCTGGGGGGGTCTCTGAGCTAGCAGGTAAGCCCTGTTCACTGCTAATTTGACATCTCATTTGGCATTTGTCAGTGTTTGATGTGCCCTTCTGTGTATGGTGTTGAAAACCTGCACCGGGTACTGGTGAATTTTGCCATAGCGCTTGCCCTCGGATGAGTGGTCAGTCTGGAAACAGAGACAGACCACAGCCAGGGATCAAACAGATGCAGGGCAAGATGCATATGAATAAACAGGCTGAACTGGAAAACTGAAGGAAGCTGTTTCACAACTTCACTCCAAGTTTGCACTGGGTTTAAATACATTTTTATTCTCTTATCCAACAAATGTCTATGGGGCTCTTCTAAAGTGATGGGATGTATCAGCAAACAAAATACACAGTTCCTGTTATTAAGTGTCTTAGTAGACAGGACTAATAATAAAAAGATAAAAGTAAATAATGACTTAATCATGCACTGTATCGTATATTCTAATGATATAACCACAGATACTATGAAAAAATTAAATAAATTTAATAAAGGGATAGAAATAGAGAAGAAGTCTAGGGACTTAGCTTACTTGGTAGAATATTTGCCTCACAGGCATGAAGCCCTGGGTTAGAGCCCAGCACTGCAAGAACTGGGTAAGGTGGTGCCTGCCGATAATCAGGAAGTGGAAGCAGGAGGGTCCCAAATTCAAGGTGATCCTCAGCTACAAAGAAAGTGTCAAAAATATTAATTGATTGATGATTGGTTGATAATATTATTTAAATCTGGAAGACTAGACGTGGTTAAAATGAAAGAAAATGGGGGGAAAGGAAGCATGAAGGGGTTAACTTACACAGATCAATTAAAAGGACTATGGAACTGACTACTGAACACAAACATGAATGGAATAAGGGCTTGATCTTTAAATGATCATTAAACACACATAATATTGGTAAAAATAAGGCAATAAAAATTTCAGGATGTAGCTAAAGCAGGGCTTGCAACAAGTTCAAGTTTCAGAGTCTGTATTTAAAAATAAGGATGATGTTAAATCATCAGTCAACATTGTCATTTTAGAGATTTTTTTTTAAAGAAACAAAGAGATGGGAAGAATTATCAATTTTAAGAGTGAAGCTGTGTTTGGTGGCTCACATCAGTAAGCCCAGCACTCAGAAGGCTGAGGCAAAAGGAGCTCTGTGCATTGAGGCCAGTCTGAGATCGTGAGTGACAAACAAAAACAGAACCACAGCATGAAACCATGTCAAAAAAATAAAACATAAACTCTTCCCACCCCTTCCCAAAAGCATAGAATTAACTGAAATAGAAAGTGAACGATGGGGGCTGGACATATGGCTCAGCAGTTAAGAGCACTGACTGCTCTTCCAGAGGACCTGGGTTCAATTCCCAGCAACCACAGTCCAGCTCACAACTGTCTGTAAGTCCAGTTCTAGGGAATCTGGCATACATGCAGACAAAACACCAATGCACATAAAATAAAAATAAGTAAGTCTTTTTTAAAAAGCTGGTTCTTTAGAGGACTTGATAATCAATCAATGATCTTCCAGCTAGATTGCTCAATAATAAGAAAGAGGTTCTGGGAGATGGCTCAGTGGGTAAAGGTGCTTTCTGTACAAACCTGAGGACCTGAGTTTGACCCTCAGAATTCATGTTGTTTTGGGTTTGGTTTGGTTTAGTTTTTGGTTTTTCGAGACAGGGTTTCTCTGTGTAGCCCTGGCTGTCCTGGAACTCATACTGTAGAGCAGGCTGGCCTTGAACTCAGAGATCCATCTGCCTCTGCCTCCCAAGTGCTGGGATTAAAGGCATATACACCACCACCTCTGGGCTCCATGGTTTGTTTGTTTGTTTGTTTGTTTGTTTGTTTGTTTGTTTTTAGCTACCTGTAGTAGCATACATTTGTAATCACAGCACTCGTGGCTAGAGAGGAGACAGAGACAAGCAGTTGTGCTGGAAGCTGGTGTAAGAGCATAGCAGCATAAATGAGAGAAGCTGCCTCAAACAGGGAAGGAATAAAAAAATCAGGCGTGGTGGCACAGGCCTTTAGTCCCAGCACTCAGGAGACAGAGGCAGGTGGATCCCTGAGTTCGAGGCCTACCTAGTCTACTCAGTGAGTTCCAGGTCAGCCTAGACTGCATAATGAGAAAAAAGAATGAAAAGAGGAGACACAAATTGTCAATGGTAGAAACATAAAAAACCTCACAATAGTCCCTACAGAAACTGAAATGATGTAATGATATGTACAACTTCATGCAATTAATTAGAAAAACTTAAGTGGATAAACAATTTTCTTGAGTGGTGCAAACTGACCAATACTGTCATAAGATTCTGAGTTATAGAAATTCTCAAAAGTTTATTAAAAATAATAGGATAGATGAATTTATCAAGAATATGACATTATATCAATTATTTATGTATCTATATGTGTGATGAACAATTAGAAAAATAAAAACTTTAAATATAATTTTAGATGGCATCAAAACCCTAACAATTCAGGAATAAACTTAGCAAAATATATGCAAGACCTGAGCTGGCTTTTTGGAGCCCACTCACTACCTATGGTGGGACACCTTGCACAGCCTTGAGGCAGGGGGAGGGGTTTGGACCTGCCTCTAATGAATGTACCAGGCTCTGCTGACTCCCCATGGGAGGCCTTCCTTCTTGTAGGAGAGAATTGGGGATAGGTTGTGGGGGGGGCGGGAGGAGGGAAGAGGGGGATCTGTGATTGGTATGTAAAATGAATAAAAAATGTCTTAATAAATAAATATATATATATATGCAAGACCCTTGTACTTAAAACTGTAGGCGGAAGTTTCTGTCCCCCAGCAGCTTCCAAATAAACACACTGAGACTTATATTAATTATGAATGTTCAGCCAATAACTCAGGCTTGTTACTAGCTAACTCTTACATTTTCAATGAACCCATATTTTTATCTATGCTTTGCCACTTAGCTTGGTACCTTTTCTCAGTACAGCATGTCTATCTTGCTTCTCTCTGCATCTGCTCAAGACTCCCAAGACTCCGCCCTCCTTCTTCCCAGCCTCCTCTGTGTCTGGCTGCCCCACCTATACTTCCTGTCTAGCTACCAGACCGTCAGCTTTTAATTAAACCAATGTGAATGACAAATTTTTACAGTGTGCAAAAGGATTACTCCACAGCATAAAACTGATAACACTGCTGAAAAAAAGAAAAGTAGTCCAAAGAAAATCCAAATAGTCTTGTATCTTTGAAGAAATTCCATTCATGGTTTTTTTAGAATGTCACAAATAAAATTATATAAAATTTTAAGATCATATGTGATAATAATGTATTAATAATACATGTTTTCAGGTAATAAATTATATAAAATATGCATATACTCTTTCAGAAAATATAGATGACAGAAATACTTCCCAATTCATTATTCTGGTCCCCAAACTAGATAAGGACATTAAAAGGAAAAAAAGTCATCCATCAATATCTTTTACATGCATAGACATAATCAAATCCAAATAAGCTATAACAACTGTTCATGTTGACTGTCAACTTTATTAGACTGAGAAATGCCTAAGAGATTGTTGAAACACACCTCTGGAGACATCTGTGAGAAGATTTGGAAAGATGGTTAGGTCATGAAGACTCTGATTAATGAATAGTTTAATCCACTGATGGATTCAAATTTTGAGTGGACAGTTGGAAGATGGATGGTGCCTTGATTGTGGAAGTAGATCACTGGAGGCAGGTCCTCCAGAGTAGTGTCTTGCCTTGACCCTTTCCAGTTGATGCTCCATTCAGCTCTACTCTACCATGCCTTCCTTGCCATGATGGGCGAACAATTTATGTGTATTTGCAAATGACCTAGGAAAGCCACACAATGGTGTAAAAGCACAGACTGAGAGGAACTATGGCTTTCTGGGTTTCTGGAGGTGAGTAAATAACCACGCACAACCCTGAGCACATTCTAGCACACAGCTCAAGTCTCCCTGGAAGTGTCGTAGGAAGAGAGCTGGTGAAAGGGTGGGCAGATCTCTGGAACAATCGGGGGCCACCCTAGAGCCATGCCTGCAAGGTCAATTGGGTTTTAAACACATCTGTTCTAGAGGGAACATAAAGTATCTCAATAAGTAGCAATGGAACAATTAGACAATCACATAGGGAAAAGCAAACTTCAACCACTGTTTCATCCCATGCCCCCCAAAATTACTTCATAATTGGTTATAAGCCTAAACCTAAAAAGAAAAACTGTAAAATTCCTAGGGAAAGCATATGAGTACAGATCTGTAAATTTTAAAACTGTCCCCTCCAAAATCTTCTTAGTATACAAAAAGCACTAACACAAAGTAAAATATTGATTAGTTGCACTTGGCCAAATCTCAAAACTTTTGTTCATCAATAGATATTAAGAAAACAGCTTGCCTATTACCTGTGTCCAAAGCATAAGGGATTCTGGACTAGGGGTGTAGTCCAAGTGGTAGAGTCATTGTTTGTGAGTATCCCAGCATCCTATGCACAATGTGTATGCCTGTGTGTGTATGTACCTAAGTACATAGAAAAAAATCTTGATAAAATTATAAACAATCCAACAAGAAATGAACAGATTCTTAGTCATTTCATAAGCTGTGCAAATAATTGGTAAGTGCACAAAAGAGAACTCAGTATGTCAGTGTGGTGGCACTCGCCTATAACTCCAGCACTTCAGAGGCTGAGGCAGGAGAGTTGGGAGTTCCAGATCAGCTGGTTTCATAAAAAAGGGAAGAGTACTCAACATCATTAATCATAATTTAAATTGGAACTACCAAGTGGTATACATGCACACCAACTAGAGTAAAATATAAAACTAAAAAGACTGAGAATAGCAACTGTTGCACAGATGTGGAGTGATCAAAATGCTCATAATCTCTGACAGGAGGAGGGTAAAACAGTACCACCAGTTGGGAAAACCCTTTGTCATTTTCACACAATTTAAAAAATACATCCACTCTGTCCCAGCAATTCTACTCTTAGGCATTTACACAAGAGAAATGAAAACATATATCCATTTCTTTCACACAAGAAATGTTTATGAGAGCTTTATTCATAATATCCCCCAAGGTATAAACAACCCAAACAAATGTATAAACAAAATATGATAGATCCATTCATGGAGTACAATCTGGCCTTCATGAAGAACAACCCACCAACAACATAGACAAAGCTCACAAACAGTCTTAAGAAAAGCAGAAGAGTTTCATTCCATCTGTATGAAGTTCAAGAGCATATGCAAACAGTAATTTCTAGTGTTAGGAGTTATAACAATGGCTATGGAGGGTGGAACTGATTAAGATGAGCCAGGAGGGAGTGGAGGGGAGGGGCATGGGAATGCTTTAGCTTGATTGGAGTAGGTTATGGTTTGAGATCTAAAATGTCCTCCCATGGCTCATATGCTTGGGCACTTGATTTCCAGGTGGTGGCACTGTTTGGGGAGACCATAGAATTTTGGGGACAGAAGCATAGCTGGAGAAGGCAGGTCATTGGAGGTGGGCCTTTGAGTTTATAGCCCACCCCACTTCCGTTCATTTTCTCTGCTTCCTGTCTTACAGTACGTGAACAAGCTGCCCCACAACTGCACCAGAGACCAAGCCACTCCAGCCATTATCTCAGCCATCCTGCCTGCCCTATCAAGAGGGCTGTGCCCTCCAAACTGTAAGACTTCGGGTGTTTCATCTCTAAGACATCGGGTGTTTCATCACAGTGACATGAAAGTTAGCTCATACATCAGCGTGTTCATTTGTCAAAACTCATCAAACCACATTTAGATACATATCACAGAATGTGGTAGGACATAAACTTTAGAACTCGCAATGAGATCCATGAAAAGCTGGCATAGGAAGCACCCGAGTCCATGAGAGGGGTCATCGAGAAAGGTTATAAGGAAGATCCAGCATTTACACGGAGCCTTCAAGAGTGGGTAGGATTTGGAAGGGAATGTGATAATCAGAAACGCAAAGGAACTGGGGCATTGCTAAGTGTAAGAAGCTGTGTAGCTGGAACTCCAGTGCCTCCTCAAAGCAAGGGGAAAAAAAAGAACAGAATAAGCATGTAGGGGAGCTGGGAGTGATCACATGGGCACCTCATTGGAGAGACTGGTTGAAGGCCAGATCCTTGGAGACTAGGGAATGTGTATTCCCTGGGGTCCGCAGCAATGTGCCAGGGGCAGACTGGGCACCTAGCCCACTTCTGGGCACGTAGAAAAATACTCAATAAATGTTTTTTCAAGCAAATGCAATATAAATAATGGAACTGCTAACAGGTCTCAGCCTAAGCAATGGCTTGGAGCCCCAGAGAGGACCTGGGGCTCTGACTCACTCTGCAGAGAAGCTGTGCACCGTCCTAGAGCACTGAACTTGGACACATTCTATCACGCAGCTCAAGTCGCCCTGGGGGCACCATATAACTTTATTGTAAGCTCATGCAATAACACAGGCAAATGGAACAACAATGTAAAGTTGGCTTTAATTAAAATGAAGGGTGTTTGCCTCTCCCTCCTTCTCCTCCTCAGCCAAGGCAGCCTGCTGAGCTATATGGAGCACTCAAAAGAATGAGTCCAAAGTGGGAGGCAGCCTCCTAGCCGGATGAGCTGTACCAATGTTGGAGCAGCCCCATCCACTCCCCAGTCTCTACCACACTCCACCTTACATGAGCCACACAGCAGAAGACACCAGGAAAGCAGGAGCAGAATCAACAATGCCTTCCTAACAGGCACCAGGAAAGGGAAAGAAAGGCAAGTGTTGCCAGCTAGTGGGGGAAGGGGAGAGGCTGCTGGCTACAAAATGCTTGTCCATGGAGGGATCCCACCGGTCCTGCCTCCTCAGCTGTGAGCAGCAGCTTCTGCTGGAGCCTGTCCTCAAAGGACTTCCTGTCTGGTAGGAAATCATGAATGAAAAAGACGTACCCAGAGCTGGGGCGATAGCTCAGTCCACACGGCACTTTCTGCATACACTCAAGGACCTGAATTCAGTCCCCAGAACCCATTTAAAAAAAAAAAAAAAGCCAGTCATGGTGGTGAGCCTGTAATCTAAGTGCTGGAGAAACAGAAGAAGGGGCTCTCTGGGGCTCGCTGGCCAGTCAGCCATGCCTAATCTGCAAATTCCAGACCAAGTGAGAGTCATGGTCTCAACAGAATAACAAGGTGAATGGTGCCTGAGGAGCAACACCTGGAATTGTCCTCTGTCATCGACATGTGCAGGCACATATAGACATGTGTACCCTCACACACATGTACCCACATATATAAACACAAATGCAGGTAACCACTAAGAAAATCATGAAAACTCTGTGAACTCAGAGATTTGTCTATAGGATCTGACATCTGAAAAGAGAAGTTAATCATAAGGACTCAGTGACTTGGAAAAGAATCACATGTAAAAGGACCAAAAGGGAGGGCACAGGGCCGGGTGTCTTTGTGCTTCACATCCCCGATACCAGCCACGATGTGCTGAGTGTCTTATGTGTTTCCCATAAATACCCCATACCAACCTCAATGTGCTGAGTGTCCTATGCACTTCACAAATACATACCCCATACCAACTGTGATGTGCTGAGTGTCTTAAGTACTTTACATACTCCATACCAGCCGTGATGTGCTGATTAGGTGTAATGGTGCCAAGTTGCTGTTGCCTAAGAGAGGAAGTCTGGAGTATCAGCTAACTCTTTTGGTGTAAATTCTCCCATAATTGCAGATTTCAAGTTGCCAAGATGATATTAATCAACTCAAGAGATTCCCAAAAAGCTAGATAACAACTGGCCATTCAGGTTGATCCCAGGGCACCACTGGACTTGGTTGTCTGAGGTGCTCTCAGCTACAAGAGGAATTTTGAGCAGCTACATCTCAAGCCAAGATTTACATTGAAATGATAGCTCCAAACTAAGATTTGTGCCCAGAGGTCTGAATTCCAACAATAACGATATAATACAAGCACAGCTACTATCTACTGAAGCTCTGTCTTAGGCCAGATTCCCCTTCTGAAGTTTGTTTTGTTTTAATTTTTACAAATCAATGCATTAAAGCCTCACAATCGTTGATATACTACTATTATTCTATTCTGTAGATGAGAAAACAGTCTCAACAAGGGTAAGTCTAGCCTCTGATCACACAGCTTACTTTGTGCTCTGGAAGATGCTGCAAACAGCAGTCCTCTGAATACCCTCCCTTTCTGCATTGATCCAGTGTAGAGCAGGTAGAAGCCAGAAAACTCTCCTTCATCCTCAGGACCCTTTGGGAGCCAGGCTAAGACAGCTGATGTAGATACTGTCAATCAGCATACCTACCGGAAACCTGGGTTTAGAAGGAGGAAGGGACAGGGACAGGGGAGGGGACCGTTGTGTCTGGACCTGCGGCAGAAAAATCCGGTTTTCTGAGTGCAGCGGTGGTGGAGGCTTTGGCATCCAGCTCAAATGCTATAGAGACTAGGTAACCAAGCAATGGTTTTTACTAAATCGTCCCCACAGACTGTTCAAGCCATATTCCTGAGGTGCTCCCCAGCACCTATGAGCTGTCCAATAACTTGGAATGAATTTCTACTCTCTTTAATCTACCCTAAAGAGACTCTGTAAGGAACTGCAATAAAACAGGAAATCTAGGGCTCAAGTTTGGGTGCCTGTCTCCAGAACTCAAGCTTCTATGCACACAACGTGGCCCAATTTCTCCTCTCCTCTCCACAACTCTTCAGCTAAGCCTTCTGCCATGCTACTGATGAGGAAACGAAACCCCAAGAAATCTAGGCCCGGACTTCTGGACCAAGCCTGTAATCTCAGCTGTTCAGGAGGCTGAGATAGGAGAGTGGCAAGTTCAAGGACTATCTGGGCTATAGAGTGAGTTCAAGGCCAGACTGGAAAGTTAGTGAGAGCCTGCCTCAAATTAAAAAAATTAAAATATATGGCACTGGATATATAAGACAGTGATAGAGTGCTTGCCCAGTATACACAAGGCTCTACAGAGAGGGGGAGCTAGGAGGGAGGGGAAGGAGGAAGAGAGAGAGAGAGAGAGAGAGAGAGAGAGAGAGAGAGAGAGAGAGAGAGAGAGTTCCAAACAGCTGCTGTATAGCAGCTAGGTGTCTAGAAAAGGCAGATCCCTATGGTTTAACACAACATAATAGGATTCTGGTCTGTAATTGCCTGACTCCAAAACACTTGTTTCCACTGCCTCTGCTTTCCCAACCCTTCATGGAAATTAGTGGGTATGAGCAGCATATGAATGGTCTAGTTTCGGGGGGTAAGGTGGGAAGGCATATGCCTCCTGGAGGAACCTGAGAGATCAGGAGGAATAGAGACCGCAGACGGGGGTTTTCCTCTAAGAGGGCATCTTTCCTCAACTCCTCATTGAGCCCCACCCCAAGGTCACCACTGTAGGGGAAGGCTTGGGTTAGCCCAGGCCTCCCCTCTGCACTGCATCAGAGGAGAGCTAACGCAAGACGCTGAGAACAAGCCAAGCCCCTCAACCAGCTCATGCACAGAAAGAAGGGCCCTGCAGGAGTCAAGTCCAGAGTGGGGGGCCTTTGGGACATGTAGTCCTGGGCAAGTGGAGAAAGGCAGCAGGTGTGAAGGCTGAGAGCCTGGTGACTGTGACTGTGTAGAGCAGTGGTTCTCAACCTTCCTGACGCTGCGACCCTTTAATACAGTTCCGCATGTTGTGGTGACCTCCAACCATAAAATTACTTTCATTGCTACTTTATAACTAATTTTGCTACTGTTATGAAATGTAATATAAATATCTGTGTTTTCTGATGATCTTAGATGACCCCCATGAAAGAGTCACTTCACACACACACACACACACACACACACACACACACATACACACACACACACACACACACACACACACACACACACACCGTGGAGCTGCAACCCACAGGTTGAGAATACTGTTGTAAAGGGAATTATGTACACAGCTTCAGTGGTGCATCCAACGTGTGGAGAAGAATAAGGACCAAGTGAAGAGAGGTTGAGAGCCTCCTCATCAGCATCCCCTGCTGTCCACTATGAGTGAGATGACTGCAAGCCACATAGACCTAGACCCTGCTGCTGGGCTGTGAGCTCCATGGGGAAGCCTTGGGTTCAGCAATCCCTTAACTGTAACTCAGTTATGTTTGGTTCCCACAAACTTCTGAGAGTCGTGGGAACATGTTGAAGAGCTTGGGTCTTAGCCTAAAAGCCACTCAAAATAATGATAATGGATATAGTCCATTCTATCTTTTATGTTATTTTACTTTATTTTTTGAGACAGTCTCACTAGGCAGACTAGGTTGACCTCAAACTCACAGAGTCCCGCCTGCCTCTGACTTTCAAATGCTGGTATTAAAGGTGAGCTATATTTTCTTAGAGATCACCCAGAGCACTCTGGAGAGAAAAAGATTTGAGGAAACAGTGTGGAAGAGACCTACTGGGGTAATTCAAAAGAGTAGTCAATGATGGTGGCCCAGAAAGGACATGGGGCCAAGGGGGAGTAGATGTAGGGTGTTCCCAGTTGAACTTAAATTCATTGACTTAGTACAATTGTTATGTGATATAACACACACACACACACACACACACACACACACACACACACCCTTCCTCAGTGTTGTCATCTGGGAGACAGCCAAAAGCTGCTGAAAGTCCGGACTCCTTGGAAGTGGGTGCAGTGTGGTAGAAGTTCACAGTGACTGCTGGCTGGGAGGATGCAGGGAGCCACTGTGGATGCCTTCGTGGGAGAGTCTGTGGGTCATCACAGAAGCTATCACAGGGCTTCTGGCCCTTGGGAAATCAGTCTAGAAGAAACAGGAACTACTGGAGTGCACATGGTACCCCCAAGACTATGGCAAAGGAGGAGCTGCCCTGGGTAGAGAGTGCAGTATGAAACACACAGGGCCCAAGTGAGCACAGTGGCTTGCATGGCTTCCTGTGCCAGTTGAGGGATCTGGGACTTGCTTCCGGATCCTGGGGAAAATGCTAGAGATGACAGTAGCTTTGGCAGTGTCCCTGGAGATACAGAGTAATTCATCCTGCCTGACCCCAGTGGCCTTGGCTGCTGGCCCCTCCTGGATTCCCGGGGGAGCCAGGCCTGAGTCAGCTCCTCTGGGCCCTGAACCTGTCTGAGCCTTCAGACCCAGGCTTAGGCAGCTAAGCCCCAGCTCGTGCTGACAAATCCCTTCTAATAGAGAGATCAACTTTTCAATACTACCATGGCTGCTCTTGAGACATCCATCCCAGGGCAGCAGACAGCAGGCTGGGCCCAGGTCCTCGAACTGTAGAGAGCTGGCACCCCAGCACTGGGGACTTTCCTCGAATGACCCCACTGGCTTGTCACCACCCACTCCAGCAGCTGCAGGGACTCCTGGTGCTCCAGTTTAGCAATGCCACTCCCTGGAGTCCCGTGGGGAGACACAGGGCACAAGTGAGGAGTCCCTGTGAGGCTTATGGACCAAATCACATCATGGCTCCTAACAAGTACAGCAGCCTCTGTTCCTACCTCAGGGCCTTTGAATTTATTCCTCCTTTGCTGGAAGTTTCTTCCCTCCAGTATTGGCAGGGCTTCTCAAGTTTTTATCAGAAATCCATGCTTTCGGGATGCAGACTCTACTAATCTGCTTGAAATGGCGGGCGTGCCGACTTTACTTCCCCTGCCCATCTTTATTTTCTCTGTAGTGTAGTCACCATCTCCCACACTGTGTTTTACTTCTCATTTGTAATTGCTCATGTCTCCCATCCCTGACTAAAGAGAAGCTCCATGAAGGCAGAGATCCTGCTTCTGCTGTCTCTGATGACTCCTCAAAGCCTAGAACTGAGTCTGGCACAACCAAGTATTTGTCTATTAAGTGATTGATTGATTGAGGATGGGTGGCTGGACCCAAAATCAGAGTCCAGAGCTTGCATTCAAGTTCCCTGTACATCCTTAGTCTCCACATCCATAGGACAAGCATTACAATGCCTGTCCCGATTTAAAAGCCATAATAAAGGATGGGAAGCAGGAGCAGATAGGCAAGGCAGTAAGAGTCAGAGCCAGGGACTGTGGAGCCAGAATGTAGAGGCTGGGGCTCATGGGAAGTTGGCATTGTCAGCTAGGGTAGTCATTGGCCTATGAGGCTAAACCTGGAAGTGTGTGGCTGTGAGTTGCTAGAGGACCCATTTGACTCATGTTGAGTCCCCAGCTTCTGCCATGAGATGCTTCCTTCCCAGGCAGGCTCAAGTCTTCTGGAAGCCCAGTGTCTCCAGCTTCCAGAGTTATCCTCCAGAAAGGGGCCCCTCAGCTTCTGTGAGGCTGTTCCTAAGAAGCCAAGAGAACTTAGAGAACATACCCAGATGGTTCAAGGTGCCATGGATGGGAAAGCTTTGCATAACTGCTTGGAACACAGAGAGGAGTGAGTAGCTAAGGAGGCAAGCCTTGTGAGACCTGCCCACTACCCCACTCTCAGCCTGACAAATGCCCTGACCTTTAAAGCCAACTCTAGCATAGTCTGCTCAGGGAATCCCTTATTGATGGCTCCATCCCACTCAGTTCACCATAGAAAGACCCAATCACTTCCTCATTTGAACACCCTTTACCCTACTCAAGCATTCTCTCTTGGAGAACAGGGTATAAGGTGTTGTTGTTACAACTGTGTATAGTGTGTATATGTGTGTGTGAATGCACATGTGGGTGAGTGAACACATGCTGTGGAACGCGTGTGGAAGTCAGGGGGTAACTTGGTGGAGCTGGTTCTTTCTTTTCACTTTTACATGGTTCCAAGGATGGAACTCAGGTTGTCAGGCTTGCACAGCAAGCCCTTCTACCTGTTGAGCCTTGTCACCAGGCCTGGGGGTGGGTTTTTATAAAACACTATTGCATGGGCTGAGCCCTGGGGGATGTACAGTGAAGGAGTCCTGTGAATGGAATGTCACAGTCTCCTTTTGGCCTCTCTGGTCTGAGTCTGTTTCTCCTTCTGTTCTGTAGCTTGTATAGAATAAGGAGGATATGTACTAAGCATCCTCACTCCAGTCCATCTGCCTGGCTATGCTCACTCTTCCCCGGGGCCTGCAGACAAGCTTCCATCCAGCCTGGGAGCACAATACCTATGTGAATGCCATTATCAGTTACATATGTTCATTGCTGCTCATTCCTACACCTAGAAACAGTTAGCCTGTAGTGAGGACTTGATTGGTGCTTGTAGAAAAACAGGTAAGAGGGGAGAAAAGGGGGGAATAAAGGGAACATTGGACACCCGGTCTACTCATCTGTGCACACACAGATCTGTCACCCACCCTTCTGAGATCCAGTGCTTCAAGTCACTCCTCCCGTTACTTCAGTGTGGTCCGTGGATCTGCAGCAAAACCTCAGGCCAGTTCCAGACGGGCTGAATCTGAATGTGCAGATCAGCAAGATCCCCAGGTGCTGGACATGCACTTAATATTAAGGAAATACAGTGCCCAGATCTGAAGAAGACACTGCCAGCCTCGCCGACCTCCCAGGAGAGTGAAGAGTGTCAAACGGGTGACTAATGAGAAAATATTTTGAATCCTGGAATATACTGGGCAGATGAGATAAATTGCTATGACTATTCTTATGATTAATAATAGTCCTCACCAAAAAAACCACTTTATAGTTTTGTTTCTAAAACCTCATTAAACTCTGTTCAAATGTGCCATTAAGAGTTACGTTCTAGTCCACTGAGTTTTGTAAACCCCAAGCCTTCAAAACAGATTGGAGCCTGGGCTTGGGGACAGAAACATGGGCCTCGCTTATGATGGTCGCCATGGGCCTGATTGAATGCAAATTTTTTTCCCACAACACCCTGCCAACTGATTGATCCTGGGGAAGCAGGAGATGTCGGGAACTAGTTCCTCAGAGAAAGGAAAAACTAAGTAGAGACAGAGAGTGGAAAAAGACAAGCATGGGTTTCACGCTGGTTTGCGGGGTTGTACTGCATGCCTGTAATCTTCTGCCTTTCAGCCTTTGCCAAACCATGTGGAAGGAAAAGAAGAGAGCAGAAGAGAAGGGAGCAGACGCTGGTGAGGATTACCTCAGCCACAGGCTGGGCCTCAGGCCGCTGCCAACAGCCTTTCAGGAGAGAACCACACGCGCAGCTGTGAGGCGCTTTGGGCTTTTGATGCCCTGACCGCATTGGGCCCATCAGCTCTCATCCCCAAGATAAAGGCAAAGGGTGAGCCGTGGAGACACATCTTGGATGTAAATTTAGGGTGAAGCAGGAGAGGAAGACACATGATTGAATTTGGTAACAATTGATAACCAGTATATGCAAGAAAAGCAGTTAAGTACCCAGTGTCCAAGGCAGGACCTCTGGAAGAGGGTACATCTATGCTGAGACCTGAAGGACCAGCAGCTTTCCTGACACTTCCACTGAGCCAAGTCTGTGTGAGCTCCAGAGATGGGGAAAGGAATTAGACCTGGAGAAGTCTTCAGCCCAGAGCAGAGGAAACACTGAGTAAGTTCGTTCATGGGGGATATCAGGGTAGCAGAGAACAGGGCCACAACAGGAGTCAGGGAAGGACCTCTGGGAGGTCTGTACTGAGACCTGAAGGACCAGAAGCTTCATGGATAAGAAGGAGTCACAGACATTGGAACCTCTAGAAACTCAAGTTCACTGGTGCTCAGAGGTACTCAGTTAACATGGTGAGGTCCGTCTCTGCATCCATCATTCTGTACAGATCGTAGTTGAACACCTGACCCCCTAGTGTACTGTCCAGGCCCAACCAGGCAGAGCTCAGGGGAGAGAAACCCAGGCACCTCTAGAGCCCTGAGAGCTATCTTCTGCTTGGGTATGCATGTCTAACAAAGACACGTGCCCTGGTTCCTAGGAAGAAAGGTGTGGAAGCACTTACTGAGGTACTGTTTGGGAAAGGAGAGGCATTGCGTGGCTACAGCACATATGACAGAGAAGGGATTGACTAGGCCAGAGAGGAATATGCTGTGATAGGGAGAGACCTTAAAAATGTGTCAAATGAGAAAAAAATCAGAACCAGAAGGTGCAGTAAAGGAAAATGCCAGTTACGTAAATTAAAAACATACGTAAAGAAAACAACACCCTATATTTTTTCAGAACAACGTGCATTTCCAATGACATGCACCAACACAATCTGATAGGGAACAGGGAGGTGGGAGGGGGGTTGGGAGCTGGGGGAGGGGAGCAGAAAATACAATGAACTGAAGCAAGGCCTGGCAGGACAGATGAGGACAGTGTTGGCACACAGAGGAGGGAGCAGAATGCATTGGCTGTACCTACCCAAGTCCACTTAAAAAGAGAAGTCACAGGAACAACCGGATAGAGGCGAAAATCAAGGGCTGCAGGAAGACCCTAAGGCTGCAGAGTCTTAGGATATAAGCAGTTCTCAGAGAGCAGGAAAATGAAGCAGAGGGCGGAGGTCATGATGCATAGCAAAGCTTGGGCCAGTTAGGGTCTCTGTGCCATTGTGAGGATTTGGAATTTTATCCTATGTCCACTGAGCTCCCCTGGAAATGCTTTTAACCAGAGAGGGCATGCACACATTTGGGTCCTCAGCATTCCTAGAGAACCACAGATATGTGGAATGTTGTGAGCAGATGTGGCCATGGCCTTGCAGCTCCAAAGTCAGAAAGGTCACCTCAGTCTTCATTGCCTGCAAAGATCTTTCACACTCAGAATCTCAGTGGACCCCACCACACCTCTGAAAGAAGTGAGGCTGATGTTACTTTCATGTAGAGGTCACCGAGGCTTGGGGAGTCAAAGAAACTAAAATTCTGGGAAAACCAAAAAACATCCTTCAGCAGCTATGAGACCCAAACACATCTTGTTGGTGAGCTGAGTTCAAATATGTCAAGTGAAATTATGCTAACTCAGTTTAAATTTATTTGCATGGTGCTCAGTTGAATCTGTTCATTCACTGAAAGAAAAATTTTTAGTGCCTACTGTACATCAGGCTGTGCCAAAAGTGAGGGATACAGCTGTGTGAAAGACAATCCTGACTGCCCAAGGCTAATAGAATAGCACAGGGAGACTAGCTTTACATAATTCTCTTGGATCTCACACTGTTCTAGACATACTTGCTTCCCAGTCCTTGAATACACCAGCCTCATTGCTGCCTCAAGGCCTTGGTACTTGTTTGCTCTTCTGGGAAAACATTTACCCCAGAAAATCAGAGAGATCTCTCCTTCACTTTGTTCAGATGTATGTTCAAACATCATTTGAAGGAGGCTTTCTGTGGCCACCATATTCTTTAACAGCCACCACCCTTTACCCTGATGGATTTAGCCACAGTATACCTATCACTGTCCCATATTAAGTACCTATGAAGTGTACGTTCAAGCAGGGTAGAGACTTCCAGCCCATTACTGTAACACTCTCCGCGCTAGTATTCCGGGCACAGAGTTGAACATGTTTGCATGGTTGATAGCAATGAACTTTAAAAGCCAACCAAACTGAGTTAGAGTTGGGTAGAGTAAGTATGGGGTAGGTCAGAGGGACTGGGGTTATTAGATTAGGGTGGATAGCCAAAGGAAGTGGGGGACGAAGCAGGGCTTCACTGGGCTGGACTGAGGAGATACAGGAAGACTTTGTTCAACATGCCGGTTCATAATCACATACTGAGCATCCACTATGGAGATCATAGATGTTCTATATGCTCTTGGGATACAGGATGACTTAAACAAATAAAGCTGCCCTTGTAGAGCTCATAATCTTCTTTAAATAATTTTTTAAAGATTTACGTATTTTTTAATTATGTGTATATATGTGTGGGCAGGGTGAGTATGTGCTTATATTAAGCACAAGTGTATGTCGAGTCCAGACGAAAACATCCAATCTCCTGAAGCTGGTGTTATAGGCAGTTGTGAACTGCCCATCCTAGGTGCTGGGAACTGAACTCTGGTCTTCTGCAAGATCAGTGCATGCTCTTAATCCCTGATCCATCTCTCTAGGCCCTAGAGTCTGTATTCTAAGGAGAGTTATTGAACAGTTAAGATAAATCCAAGTGAAGAAACTTCAGGTGAGCATCATTGAATCAACTCAGCTGACACCTCATAGGCTAAATTGTTAGGCACAGTTGGAGGCACAGGACTAGGCTCCACCCACACAGCACAGCCAGTCTATGCAAGCTAAGCAACACTGAGCACTCTTCAGTGGAGTTAAACAGCCTGTACCCGGTTGGACTATGTTGACTGGACTCAGGTTGAAATGAGGAGAGAAGGGAATCGAGC
The DNA here is from genome assembly GCA_902168325.1 of Peromyscus nudipes. NCBI lineage: Eukaryota > Metazoa > Chordata > Mammalia > Rodentia > Cricetidae > Peromyscus > Peromyscus nudipes. Next base: position 19,738 of record CABHPH010154847.1, read on the forward strand.
TGAAGGCTCTGAAAGTGTTTTGCTCTTCACTGAATGGAGTGAGTATGGGGTAGGTCAGAGGGGCTGAGGTTATGTTAGGACGGATATCCTAGGGAAGGCAAAATGAAGCGGGGCTTCACGGACTGGGCTGAAAAGAAGTTATGCTGAGTTTCTCAGATGGCTCGGCTCAGCTCAGGGCATGGCCCCTTTCCCTAGAGCAGAGATCAGTGGACTTGAGATTAGAGGGACCAGGAGCAGAGCTCTTCTAAACTGTCCTCTGAGTCAAGTCCATCTGTGCTGGGTTAGCCTGCCCATGCTTGCAGGACCTGAAGTAGCACAACCAGCAACAGAGCACAGGCTCAGGCAGCTTAGAGGATGCACCATCCCTCAGTACAGTGTCCTGTCCCCTGCCATGGTCCTTGGATGTCACCCTCCCACTAGGCTGGGGCAACCCATACTTTCTGGCTCCCCAGCATCAGTGATAACTTTCCCAGATAGTCACTTCCAAAAAATCCCTTGGAGGTCTCCAAAAACAAGTTTCTTGGCTGTTCCCACTTGGGTCTTCCACCTCCACCACTTTGTGCAGATGTAGCAGGCAATGAATGGTCACACATAGCATCTGCTCTCTCTCCAGTTTCCTGGATGAATTCCCTAATGGAGGTCTGCTTAGAGACCAGCCACATGGGTGTCCTCCGCCTTCTCAGCTATGTACATGGGCACAGTGGGACTTCTGACAGCAGCCCATAGGTGCCCAGCAGCATTGGAGACCTGCCAGAAGAGTCTGGCCTCCTGACTGACCCTAGGACACCAACAGCAGCACATTCAACAAGCCAAAGAACATATCCTATTGCTGCAGCAGTGGAGTTCTGGCCATGGCTACTCCCATGAGTGGGACTTCCAGGAGAGGAGGCCCCTCCAATGCCCTTCCTCCTGCCATGCACACCAAGGCCAGAGGAGAGCTGAAGGCCAGTTCTCCTGACTGTGATTAACTCCACCTCTTTGTCACTGCCTGTCACCCACACAGGCCTGACCAGATGCCCCCATTAACATTCAGAACTGGGAATAATTTCCCTGTAGAGGTCACAACTTCATGGAAAACACACACACACACACACACACACACACACAATTTGTTTTGTTTGTTTGTTGTTTGCCTTTCAAAGTGGGGTATTCACTCATGCCAAGATGGGGCAGTCTGACACATTTGAAAAATAAAAGTCTTTTTGAAATTAAATAACAGACAATACCCCCCCCCATGATTGATAGGAAGAAAAGAACCAGAACCATAAGAAGAGGAAACTAAATACGAAATAAGGAAATTCTGATTGTGCTAAGGTGTGTCCTTTTCAGAAAGGGAAACGGTAGGACTCAAGATGCAAGAAAAGTCTTGATGGGTCTTCAAGACAAGAAAACGTTTCCCTCCCAACTTCTTCTTGCCCCTCCCACTCCACATGAACAAAGAAGAGAAGGCAGGGTGGGAGCATCCTGTCCTCTGGGAGAGACATTCCCACAAATCCAATAAGATGAGGAGGGCATGGCAGGGCTCTTGGGTGGCAGAGCCTTGTCAAGCACTTGTGCTCTCCCTGCCTCAGGACCCTTGAACATACAACTCTCTGCCAAGAGTGCTCCCTTGACACTCTATACACATCGTATACCCAGTTCCTACCTACCCTTCGGGGCTCGCTCAGGTGTCGCGCTCTCAGGAATGCCTTCCTGACTCTCTCAACCGTCCAGTGAACCTCAGAACACCGTGCACCCTCCATGCCACTTCTCTCATGACACACTGTGCATCTCTCCCATCAGAACAGAAGCTCTGCAAGGATTGTTGCCTGCTCTCCACCATATTCCAGCACCTTGTACATAGAAAATGCTCAATTAATGTCAGTGAACACGTAAATGCAGCCAATATACACACCTGCATCACACAGAGCGTTTACAGATGCCAGAGTTTGGGGGGAGGGCACTCTTCACACCCATAGCCAGTGGTTGGGCTAGGTCAAGAACTCAGAACCCCAACTACTGTGGTCTTCAAGCATGGAGTGGGGTAATACCAACAGAGAGGCTGCTGGGGTGAATTAGGTTGTTCCCTACCTCCCTGATGCCCCACTCCACCACCCTGAACATCTCTCTCTCTTCAAAGTAGCTGCCAAGGACCAGACTTGGAAACTCTCCCCAGTCTTAATCCACTACATCTGCCATCAAAACCTGGCTTGATTATGCAGGGCAGAGACATGGGCTCAGAATGGAGAGGAAGGAGCCTTGTGTGCCTCAGAGGCAACTGTCTGGCAATCAGCCCTGAGCCTTGCACTGCAGTAGGCGGGCAGCCTCTCAGCCCTTAGAAACTGTCTTCCTCTCCTCGTGTACTAAGAGGCATCCATCCTGTGTGTGCCAAGTCTCCAAGGGCATCTTACCTTCACAAGAATGTATGGAAGTATATAGTACCTCCCACTAGACAAATTAAGAAACCAGGGCTCAAAAAGTCACCTCCTTTCCCAGACCCACACAGTAGGAAGAAGCAGGGTAAGACCACCTGCCTGCAAAGCTACATGCTGTGCTGCTGTGACACCCCATTCTCCATCCCTCATCCCCTAGAGCTAGCTCACATAGTCCGTCTCATGGATGTCTGTGGAGCTCTTCCAATCAGTTGTCCCAGGGACTCTAAGAAAGTCTCTAGGGGACTGTCAGGAACAGGGGGAATCTGATAGGCAGAGATCAGAGCTTAAGCCCAAGAAGATATGTGTGTGTGTGTGTGTGTGTGTGTGTGTGTGTGTGTGTGTGTGTACAGGCACATATACCACATGTGGACAGACACACATGCATCACACACAGCACCCTTCAGTGAGGGCAGTCTCCATTGCTTTGCCTCATAAGACAAGTCTAGGTAGAGGTTCTCCTGTTCTAACTTCTGAGGTGCACGATGGCCTCAGAGCCTCTGCAGATGCAGGTCTACAGTTAGCTGAGCACTCATCCTAGAGAACAGGTTGCTGTCCTGGCTCCTCCGATGCAGTCACTTGATGCCAGATCAGGACTTCCCACCCTCCCGAGCATGAGGCTGGACAGGGCCAGAGGCAGTTTCCGCACTAGTGAAACCAGAGGAAACTTGAGGGGAGGGGGGACTGGAAGTAAGACAGATGCCAGAGTCAGAGGGTAGCCCTGCCCATGGTCAGTCTCAGTCTACTCTCCAGGAAGCATGCAAGTTCATATCCAGAGGTGTTTTGCTAAATAACCGAGCTAAACTCCTAAAAAGTGTCACTGTCAGGAAAAACCCAGAAAACACAAACAAAAAGCTGGGAGACTTTTGGAGATTAAAGGAAACTAAAGAGACAAGGTAACTAGAATAGAATGTTCTAGAAGGTGTTGTTTAATAAATTAAAAAAATTGAATAAGATTCTATATTAGATGATAGCATAATGTCAGAGTTATAATTTTAGGACAATCACTGTGTTGTGGTAATGGAGAAGCATGGAAGCATGCTTTTTGTCAAGAGACATGTGCCAAAGTTGGGAGATGGGACAAAGAGAGAGAAGGAGGGAGGGAGAGAGAGAGAGAGAGAGAGAGAGAGAGAGAGAGAGAGAGAGAGAGCACACGCTGGGGAGAGATGAGGGAGGAAAGGAAAGAAGAGACAAACTATATTAAAGATTACTAACTCTAGATAAAGGGCAGAGGAGTGTTGATTAGATGATTCTTATCATTCTTCTGTTCTTCACCCCCCCAACACAAAAAAAGTCAGAGAGGCTCTGAGCATATGTGTGTCTGTGATGTGTGTGTGTGTGTGTCTATGTCTGTGTCTCTGTGTGTGTGTGTCTGTCTGTGTGTCTGTCTGTGTGTGTGTGTCTGTGTGTGTGTCTGTCTGTGTGTGTGTGTGTCTGTGTGTGTGTCTGTGTGTGTGTGTCTGTGTGTGTGTCTGTGCCTGTGTGTGTGTCTGTGTGTGTGTGTCTGTGTGTGTGTGTGTGCCTGTGTGTGTGTCTGTGTGTGTGTGTCTGTGTGTGTGTCTGTGTGTGTGTCTGTGCCTGTGTGTGTGTCTGTGTGTGTGTGTGTCTGTGTGTGTGTGTGTCTGTGTGTGTGTGTGTGTGTGTGTATGTTGGTGAAAAAGCAAACCAGGAAAGTGCTGATGGAGAGGACCCAGGCAGGGTTCCCTTGGAACTCTACTGCTCAGGAAATGTTTCACTGGGGAGGAGGCTACTAGGCAAAAACACTGTACAAAGGTGAGAAGGGGTCTTTGCTTCCTAGACAGCTGCCCCAGGCAGAGGCCACAGCAGAGGCCCAAGTCTTCTTGATGGAGCGAGCTAATATAGTGAGGAGCCAGCAGGAGGCTGGGATGACCCGTGGAGCAAACCAAGCAAACCAGGATGGCCAAGGATGGGAGGGCAGCAGGTGTGGCCAACCTTTGTAGAATCCCCCTGCTCCAAAGCTGACAACAGATAGACAGAACTCCCTAGTAATCCCAGCATGAGATGAAACATCTGGCCTCAGATGACAGCAGTGAAGGCCAAGAAGTAGATGAACAGTAGATTTTTCCCTTTTTGAGACAGTCCCAGCATGTTGCCTAGGCTGAACTCACACTCCAAGGCTCAAGTGATCCTCCAACGTCTCCAGTAACAGCCTACAGCAGTGTCACCATGCCTGACTGATGAACACATTTTTAAAGTAGAATCTGAATGGGCAGAGTTTCCTGGGGAAGCATATGACTATCCTTCCTGGGTTTTGTAAAGTCTAAGGAAATCTTCATGAAAGGTCACCGGCGTGTGCCAGGGCAAGAGGCATCTGGAACCTTTACAAGACAACCGTGGAAAGCTACAGATGAAATCTTGTAGGTCTCCCCAGAGCCCATGGCCCCTCCCCAACCACTCCCTGCCCAGATGGGCCCACAGAGGCCACAGGTTACAGAGAGGGAGTGCACACCCCAGCAAAGATTGATGCCTTTTAAACAGACCCAGAGCGAGAAGGACAGAGAAAGTCAATATTTGTCCGAGCAAGCCAAACAGGCGGGCTCGCCCAGGAATGTGAGGGAGGGGGAGGCCAGCGCCCAGAGAACATTATTTCAACAGACAGATATTTGGAAACCGTCGCTGTCCTGGGGGTGGGGGAGGGGCTGGCCATCCAACTCTGTTCCTGCTGGGAAATGGATGGGCCTAGGCCAGGTGGCCAGAGGCTGGCAGAAGGGCTGACCCATCATTTCACATGCCTGGAAAGAAGGAAAGGCATTTGAAGCAAGACCCACAGCTCCAATTGTCCAGCCTCTTCCAACCTTTAAAGATGAGCTTCAGGTCACGCTGACTGCCATCCATGCTACTGGATCCAAATCCTGCCTAGCTGTCCCATCTCACCTGACTTCATATACCTGTCAATCTTAGCAACCCCAACCTCACCACCCTTGCAGGTGTTAAGCCGCTCTTCACTGTACTTTTGCTTGAACTGGTCCTCAAGGCACACCTTCAAACCCTGGTTCAAAGTTCACCCGCAACCATCTTTCATGCCCAACACACACATACCCAGCCTTCTGGCTTTAGGGTTAGAACCTTGGGGCCGAGCTCAAGGAGGGCTGGATTTGCCAGTTTCTGGTTGATGACTTAGGCATGTTCCTCCATCCTCCTGAATCCTAGTGTTTCCTTCCAAAAGTTGCATAGCTCCCCACTCAGGATGTCTAGGCCCTTCCTCCACACCCACCAGGGTGTGGCCAGTGGGATCTTGCAGATGCGATTATGCTGCGGACCTTGAGGACATCAGGGCAGATCCAATATCATCACAAGGGCCCCAGGAGAGGGAGGGAAGAAGGTTATAGTGAGAGGAGAGATAGGAGAAGCAGAGACTGCAGCATGCAGGGCCCATGAGAAGACAAACACAGGTGGCCACTAGAAGCTTTAAAAGGCAACAGGGTGGATTCTCCCCTCCAGCAGCCCTGCCAACACGATCCTAATCTAGTGAGACATGTTGTAGACTCTGACCCCGAGGACTGTCAAGGTGGTAAACTTGTGCTGATCTAGACTCCAGCTTCTAAACTGTGGGGTCACAACCTTATATGGGGTCATATAACTCAAGGTTGAGGTTGTGAAATTTTGGGTACCATTAAAGGTTTATGAATGTACAGCCAACAATTAATTCAAAAATCAAACAAGCGATGAATCCCGAGGTGTTTCCAGCAGTGCAGGTCCATGCTGCATCATGTGACTTTGCTGTAGCCTTGATTCTCACTATATACACATATGCCTTACATATGCCCTGACACCAAGATATGCCAACTAATGCTGTCCAAAACACCTCAACCCAGAGCAGAGACTACCATGGGATAAGAATTGCAGAGATTTTATTGCATACACACATTTCTTTTTGCTTTTATAGACACACTGGTGATATATGAAAAAAACGAAAACTTTTAACATTTTTCTATTATCATTCTTTAACATGTAAGTATCAAACTAGTTTCTTTGGATGGTACTGTGTTTAGAATATTCGGGTTTTTAAAACAGCTGTCTTCAGGTAGATGAGATGGCTCAGTGAGTAAAGATTGCTGCCAAGCCTGAGGACCTGAGTTTGATTCCTGGAACCCATGTGGCAGAAGGACAGGAACAAATCCAGATTTACATTAAAGAGCAAACATAATTTTTTTATTTTAATTGTTTCAATTGCTGGCTTGGATTTCCCTTTTTAAAATTGTTAGACAAATTCAGCTTGGGATTAGGACGTAATTTCCAACAACTTCTGAAATGACCCAAAACATACTTCTGCCATTTCATGTTATGTATTTATGCAAAACAACATTCTCAGCATTGAAAATTATAAAATCAAAATATCGGTCAACTCTGAAAAATACTGGAGAAGTTCTTCATCCGACAGTATAAAATATTCAGCTAAGATTTAATTATTTTTCTTTTTCTTTTCTTTTTTTTTTTTTTTTTTTTTGTTTTTTTGAGACAGGGTTTCTTTGTGTAGTTTTTTTGCCTGTCCTGGATCTCGCTCTATAGACCAGGCTGGCCTCGAACTCACAGAGATCCACGTGGCTCTGCCTCCCCGAGTGCTGGGATTAAAGGCGTGCGTCACCGCTGCCCAGCCTCTTTCTTTTGTTTTAATGTGTGTATGTGGAGGTGTGTGTGCAAGTGTGTGCATGTGCATGTGGGGACCACAAGACGATCTGAGGTATTGTTCTTCCTCAGGCACTATTCATCTAGTTTTTGAGACAGGGTCTCTCACTGAACCTGGGGCTGACCAATTAGGCTAGGCTAGCTGGTCAGCAAGCTCCCCCACCCCACCCCCGGGATATGCCTGACCCTGCCTTCCAGCTTTGGGATTATAAGGATGCACCACCACACCCAGCTTTTTACATAGGTCCTGGGGATTGATCTCATGTCCTTATACTCAGAGGGCAAGGACTTTACTGACTTAGCCATTTCCCCAGCCCAAAATTTAATTACTTTTTAAACATTCCAGCTCTTATTCTTCCTCTAAACACTTCCAACCCCCTTTCCAATATTTTCCCCTTCCACCTCCAAATCCTTTTTTTTTCTATAGCCCTCTGAATTCGATTAGTGCTGCCTACATACACGTGGCTGTGGGTCATCCACTGAGGCATGGGCAAACTACCACAGCCAAACTCCAAAGAAAGATGGCTTCCCTAATCCCGACAGCTGCTAATGCCAATAGCTCCTGAGCTAGAGGTAGGCTTTCATGAGCATCTCTCCCATCCATGCTGGAACGTTGCCTGGCTCGGTCTTGTGCAAGTAACCATAGCTGCTGAGAGTTCATGAACGCAACAGCGCTGTTGGGTCCAGAAGACAACACTTCATAACATTCCTCTCCATCCTCTGGCCCTTAACGTTCCTTCTGCCTCCTTCTTCCATTATATTCCCAGAGCCTTAAGAGTGTGGGTAATGTAAGTGTCCCATTTAGGACTGGGCAATCAACAATCACTTATTCCCAGCATGTTGACCATCTACGAGTCTCTGCATCAACTGCCCACTGCCAAAAATAAAGTTTCTGTGGTCAACAGCACTAATCTATGTATATAAACATGAGCATTTAGAAGGCAGTTTGATAAGTACGTTTAACAAAACAACAGCATGCTCCCTTCTAGAGCCTATGACCTCCCCAGCCATGGGCTTTTGGCTAGTATCAGGCATAACTTTCCTCCTTTGGAACACACCTCAAATCCAATCAGAAAGCATCTGGTTACCCCATGACAGTCATGCCATTGTTACACCAATAGGTCCCCACTGGCCTGACAGGTCAGTGTTATAGCACACAAAGCCCACCACTGGACAAAACTGTTCGTGTCTTTTCTCCCCCAGGATCCTGCATAGCACCTTTCTGCACTGTGAAAGCTAGCCAGTAGGGAAGAAGCCTCCAAGGTCAGTCCTGCTCAATTTCTCTAAGTCCCTGCAACCAAAGCATGGTTTGTCTTTAACAATAGACTCTTACCATCTAGCTGTAGTGGGCAACCAAGAGTAATGAAGTAGTTTGTGTTGTTTGGGGATCCTCCCTGACCAGTAACTTTTAGAAAAATATCTCGCACCTGGCACTGAGTTTTCATTTAATAATTCATGTCTTCTAAAGGAAGCATTTTCCACCCATGCAGGGTACCTCCATTCAAGCTCTTTCTTTGCTTTTTAGTTGCCTTGTTTCAATTAGCTCACAAAGCATTGAGTTTTCATACATCTTTAGCTTTGATTAGCCCACTCCCATGCCTTTCTCTTCTTCCCCCTTCCATCCTTCTTTAACCGAGATGGAATTCTTTATGTAAAAATAAACAAGTATATCCATCTCATTAGTATACAAATTCACTTTCACTCTTAATAAATGGAAATATTATATGTATACTAAAGGACTATTTTAAATAGATGTCTTTATGATGTCCTATTATAAATGTTTGAGTTGTATATGGATTTTATGTGCCTATATACCTGGGGTTAAGTCAAAGTTTCTCAGGTGAAAGGGGGCAGGTAGAGGAAGAAACCCTACCTAGTCCAGGAAGTTTGTGCTAATTTGTCAGAGCTGTAACAGGAAGCTAATCCATTTGAGCACCACCTTCATGCCTCCAGGATTCTGGGAAGAACAGATGACATGATGCTTACAGAATGCCTGGATCCCAATAGAGAAAAGGATTGGGAGCTGCTGGGTCTCCCCATTGGTGCTATCACAGTCCTGACCCCTTCAGGATCCCCCTGGTCCTCCTTTGCTTGTTTCCATGTCTGCCTATCCCTCCAAGACATGAACAGTTTGAAGGCAGACATGAAGCAGCACATTTCTCTTGGTATCAATGATTCCAGTCACTTGGTAGGTGGTCAATAAAATGTGACTAATTTATTGAGTGAATGAATGAATAAATGCTGCTATTTGTTTACACACAGCAAAGCTATAGTCATACACTAAATACATTCAAATATCAGAGACAAAGCAACTAAACCCTACAGTCCATCAAACTAGAGTGCACATGCTGGGAGAGAGACTCGGAACCAGCTGGGACTTGTAGGGAAGATGGGTAGATGTCTCCCTCATCTACATTAGATTTCCATGTGGCTTTTCCTTGCTGACACAATGAAAGGGTGAGGTCTCTCAAAGTTGGTTTCACACATACCTGCTCCCTCTGATTAGAGATGGAAGAACATGCATATGCGGTCAACAGCTCCAGGCATGGATATTAGAGATGCTATTACATTAAATCACTATTTCATTTCATGTTCAAGTCTCCATTAATATTTGCCAGGGACTAAATTGAAGACCAGACAGGTGGTGCAATTTGTTCAAAGTCACACAGCTCACCAGTCTCACCTGAAAAACCTGGATGGACTCTCAGAACAGGAACAGCAGCCTGAGCTTCTCTAGATTCATTCAACAAATACTTGTCAAACCTTCTCTGAGTCCGGGCTTGCTCTATGAGTCAAGAACAGAGAAATGACCGAGCCCAGTGGAGAGACAGACCCTGAAAAACCACTAATAGTAGGACACAAGGGGCCCTGGAGACACAGATACAGGCATCCAAATCTAATGAGCATCAGAAATGAAGCTCTCTTGGTAACCGCTGAACACATGAAAGTGGGCAGGTGAGGTCTTTGGAGGAGGGATTTTCAAGCTAAGTAGACAGCACACAGAGCCACCCACAGGTAAGAGAAACAAACATTCAAACAACACAGGTCAGTTGGGATGGCAGGAGGGTAGGGGATCAGACAGAGACAAAATAGAAGAGGAACATGGACCAGACGGTGCCCTCAGGGCTGAGAATGTCCTCACCCCTGAGGGCAATGTGACACTCTGTAAAGGATTGAAGCGCCAGAAAGTCTTGGTCAAATTTTATCTTTCTAAAATAACATCTGTCTTGTACCCAGTATTGGTGAAATCACAGTCATTCTTCCAACTGCATCACTTGGACTTCCTTGTTTGCTCCTCACTGCAACATCATTATCATCTTATGGCATCTCAGTTCACAAATGAGGAAGCTGCAACACAGAAAGGTTGAGTACCGCGCGCCCAAGGTCACACAGCCACCAAGTGGCAGAAATGAGATTTGAACACAGACAGGTTGGCTCCGGAGTCTAAGTGCTCACCCTGGTTGAAGTATTCTCTCAGAAATCAGGGTTTGGACACGTTTGCATAACACTGGAGCCCAGCACAGGGCCAAGGAAAGAGGAGGCATGCCTCCAGGCTGCCGGGCAAGTGGCCTGGCTCAGAGAGAGAAATACAGCTCTCCAAGCAGTCTCTGGGCCTAAGGTCAATTGGACTTGGGTGGCCGGTCACTGCTGCTTCAGCAACACTCCCCACCCCACCCCCTCACTGCTTCGTGCCCACCAGCGCACAGTGCACCCCAGCTCTGAAGCACTTATCAGCTTCCTAGGTTTCTCTGGGGTTTCTCCCAGCTTGGATTTTCTGGAAGTCCTTTCCGCTTTGCTGTTGATCATATCTCCCCGTGTGTTTCCCATTAGCGAAGCGATTAGCACTCATCCATTTGCATAAGCTCGGAGGCCCCCCACACTCAGGAGCCTCCGCCTCTGCCTGGCTGGTGAGGGAGTGCAAAGCCTACCCACAAGGCTTCTGGGAACCCACTTGACCTTGCTAGATGCCTTAGTTTCCCCTGGAAGGTGGAGACCGTGACAGCATGTGCTACCCATGGTGACATACACACACAATGTTGACTCCGTAGAGAACCAGACATGGGTGTTATGATTGCTCTCCAACTCAGGACCCCAAAGAGAAGCTGTCCAACATTCCCAGTTCTGTCAAGCACACTTTTCATTTATGAGAATAGTATTTGTTGAAAAATAAAAAAATATATATTCACAGTGATGTTTAAAAATATATATTGCAAAAAAAATTACTACAATCAAGCCAATCAACATATTCAGTCTCAGAGTTAGCATTTGTGAGAATGTGTAAGAATTACCATTTGTGAGAATGTCAATTACATGTCATGTGATGTAATTAGCCATGGTCACCATGAAGTTTTTAGCAGTCCAGAACCTATTTGTATTGCACTCCGGAAACTTGATACTCTCTGCCCAGTGCCTGCCTCCAGCCTCTGAGGCAACTTTCCTGAATTCCCCTGGTACATAAGATCTCAACGAACTTGCCTTTCTGTGCCCAGTATGTTTCCTTAGCATGACGTCCACCAGGTTTGTCCACATTGTCACAAATGACAGGCTTTCCTTCTTTTTCAAGGATGAGCAGTGCTCTAGTGAGTGCGTGCGTGCATGCGTGCGTGCGTGTATTTCTGGTACATTCATCTGGAGACAGACTCTTGTGTTGTTTCCCTATGTCGGCAGCTCAGAACTGTTGCAGTGAACACAGACATCCTCTCGCTGTACTGACTTGTTCTCGATGCCTATGCACTGGGTATTGGGAGTGCTAGGTCTGCCAATGCACACAGGACACCCGCACTCCTTCCTTATCAAGCCTTAGAAATCGCCATGGTAAGCCCAAGCTGATGCTCTCTCATGTAATTCTCATCATTCCTTATGAGAAAAGAATTCTTATTCCCATTTTACAGACAGGGAAATTCATGTGTGGAAATGCCAGGTTTCTAAAAGGAAAGTTACATAAGCTTGAGAACCCAGGTCTCTCTGGATGTACAAGCCTGAGATGGATGTCTTGGATCTACTGCCCCCACACTCAACCCTCCTCACACCCAGATCTCTCCAGAAACACAGGGAAGGTGGAGAGCCCTTGTGGAGCTGCACCGCCCCCACCAATGCATAAGAAAGTGCCCTATGCACATTAACATAGGCAAGAGTCAGCATTTCTTCAACTCATGCTAGACGCCAGCCTTCTCAACCGCCTGTAACATTAGTTACCCCCCTCCACTTTACACATAGAGAAACCAAGGCACCTAGAGGTAGAGTCCATTGCCTAAGATCATGCAGCTAGTAAACAAATGGCCGAGCTGGGATTTGAACCAGACCTCATGCCCTTTACACATAGAACCAGAGATGCTGAGATGCTCAAGGATGCTGTGAAGAATGCCCCTCATGTCACACACACCCACCCAGGTGTTCTCAATGATCCAGGCCACTGTAGCCATCTAGCCGGCCCTAGCTACTTTACTACATCCAGGATGTTCCTGGGTGAGGATGCCTGGGGGAGGTAGTATGGAGTTTCCAAGGAGTCAGATTCCTGCTGTGGAAGGAGGTGGCCAGCACACAGGAGGTGGGCAGCCTAAGGGCAGTCTCCCTATCAGGGCTTGCTGCTATTTACATATTGTGGGCCTCAGATCCTGCTCATGATAGGAAGATTTGCTGCTATTTTCCTGTGCCCTTGCCATGATCCATCTGTTACCTTTTAGAAGGGCCTCAGTGGCTCTGGCTGAGTGGCTGGGAAGAAGACAGGAAGACTCTTATAGAACTGGCCATACCACCCTCAGGCATTCACCCCAGAAAAGCTCTCAGGCTTCTCCATGTCTTCCATTACTGCAGATCCCAAGTATCTCAGCAAGGTACCAGGCAGGTTTCCAGAAATGGCTTAAAGAAGATGCCCCTGACCCTCCTGGGAAATTGGCAGGTCCTAAAGATGCACAGAGCAGCCATCTGCTCCTGCTCAAACTCACCCATCCATCTGGACTGCCCAGCAGAACCAATAGTAGATGAGGTAGACGAAGGCATTCTCTACACTAACAGCCCAGATGGAGTCTGGGGGTGGGAGAAACTGTTGTCAAGTGTGAACATAACCCAACTCCTAAGAGCTGTCCAGAGGCCCAACTTCCTTTTCCTCCTCCATTTGTTCCTCTGACTTTTGGACAAATCAGCCAAGAAACTGAACTCAATGCTATGGTCAGGATTCAGCTTCTGAGTCCTATCCCTGGCTTCCTGCATGACTGGGGAGTGGGAGCCGGGGGGAGGGATATCTTCCCTTCCAAGGTGATTCTAAAGTGAAGGCTTGGCCCTGCAGCCATCTAGAACTCAAGAGCCCAAGGGCCCTGGCCCAGAGTGACTGTGATCTTGTCAGCCCCAGGCTTTTAGAGAAGCAGTCACTAAGGAGAGCACAGGTCATCACAGAACTGTTTCCAGTCAGTCCCCCTCCATCCCATCCCATTCTGGCTGGCCCTTATTCTGTCCCTTTATGTAAGAAAAAGACAAGAGGCCCAACTCTGGGACTCCCAGAGCATGCTAGATTTGCCAGGGGGGAGGCAGACCTGCTGGCTAGAAGCCCTCACCCCTCAAGACAAGCAATTGTCCCCTTAATCAAATACATACCCAGGACTCTAGAGAGAGCCAGTGGTGACTCACTTACATTTGGACCTGCTTCCTGGCTCAGAGGAGAAAGTAGACCTTTTAATGGAAATGACTGGAGCTTTTCCCGCCTCAAGAAAAACAATCTTTTTCTAAATAATAATAATATAATTTTAAAAATTCTTTTGAGTAAACACAACAGTTTAGCCAAGTTTGGGATTCTGCTGCGGGCTCCAAACCATGAAGTCCAAGGCTCATTCCCTCTGCCATCCCTGGGTTTCTCTCCTCTGAGGCCATAGGCCACGGGTCAGTAACTACAGTCACATGAGCAGAAACTCTTGAGATGCTCCAGGAAATGACAAGTCAAGATGGACAGACACGCCCCTCTTCTCAAGACCCACCTCCTCAGCCACTCCCAACCCCAGCCCAGGTCCTGCCTACTCCAAATCTCCACATAGGCTGAGAGCCTCGAACCCCTTATGTGACTCCACAGGTATTCATTCAAATTCCAATGAAATCCGAAAAATCCAGGGACTTCTCTCCTCAGTTCAGCCCTGAGGATACAGTTACCCAGTGCTTCTCTCCTGGGACACTATTCACAAGGAAAACACAGGGTCTGGTCTGAAGCCCGTGTTTAAAAGAATCTCATTCTTGTTAACTTACCCATGCCTCCGCACCAGCCCAGAAGGAGGGATGAAGGCAGACCTGTGCCTGAACAGCCCCTGTGGGCGCATACACCTTCTGATACATTGTGTCCCACACAGAATGCCCTAGCTGATGGATCCACTTGGCAGCTTCCTGGGCCTCACTCTATTCCATGCTGTTTCTACAGTCTCTGCCATCAGCCAAGAATGTCCCCAGATTTGACTTTGCCCCTTTTAGAAGATGATCCCAACACCCAGGTGGGAACAGAACCCAGCCTATACATGTGGAGCCCAGGGTGACATGTCAGTGCACAAGTTCTCACCCCTGGTTGTGCTTAGCAACAGCCTGACACATAGTTGATACTCAGAAAATATTGGTTACCCCGCTTAGGGGCACATGGCATGAGTTCAAGGCCAACCAGTGCAACAGAGTAAGATCCTGTCTTGGATGGGAAGAGAGAAAGGGAAGTGAAGGAAAGGTTGGTTAAACTGAGCTGAACATTTTCGGAATAAAGTACGGATAAGATGAAGTAGTTGGTGAGTTTCTATGTCATGAGTGGCAGATGCTTCCATATATGACAGAGTAATATAATTGGAGTAGCAAAGTTCTATGAGACAGCAACCACTGCCTGATACAGACTAAGTGTATAAGTCAAATCTGAACACATGATAGATACATGGATGGATATATAGATGAACATATGGATGATATGGATGGATGGATGGATGGATGGATGGATGGATGGATGATAAGTGGATGAGAAGACAGATGGATGGATGAATGTATAGATACATAGGTGGGTGAATGAAATGGCTGGATGGACTAGAAGTAACTCCAGTTGCTTTCACCCTGCAAGTCATTGACCATCCAGGAGTAATCAGTCTTTAGTCTTTATTAAGAAGTCATGAGGAGCCAGGCAATGGTGGCATGCGTCTTTAATCCCAGCACTCAGGAGGCAGAGGTAGGCAGGTCTCTGTGAGTTCGATGCCAGCCTGGTCTACAAAGCAAGTTCCAGGACAGTCAAGGCTGTTACACAGAGAAAACTTGTCTGAGGATGAGGATGAGGATGAAGATGAGGAGGAGGAGGAGGAGGAGGAAGAGGAGGAAGAGGAAGAGGAAGAGGAGGAGAAAAAGAAAGAGAAGGAGGGGCTGTAGAGATGGCTCACAGGTTAAGAGCACTGACTGCTCTTCCAGAGGTCCTGAGTTCAATTCCCAGCACCCACATGGCAGCTCACAACCATCCGTAATGAGATCTGGCGCCCTCTTCTGTGTACATAATATATAAATAAATCTTAAAAAAAGAAAGAGAAGAAGTATGACTGCGAACTCTACCTCCCTCTGCCCTGTGACTGTAACTTGTTCTCCCAGCTCTAAAGAGAGTCTTTCTACATTACTAGAGTCCCTCTTGCCTTGGATGCCCAGTGTACCTTGTTGTTTTTAGGAACAAGACCATTTCTCACTGTCTGACTTTGCCTGCTCCACATAGTGGGGCTTCTTTGGCCTTCCCTAACTTTCAATGGACCCTTCTGAGGCAGCATGGAGAAGGACTGCTTTCTCTCCCTGTGTGCAGGCTCACAGGGTCTAGGGCTGAGGGGCTTGCCCTGGCTTCTCTGACCCTACTTGCACAAGGAGCAAGCACATTACTAAACAGAAGTGCCAGGACCCCTGCACCACACACCCCCTGCAGAAGCAGCAGCTGTAGCTGCAGTCAAGATGGAACTTGGGAAGTTGGAGTTTGAAATGGGTGGAGGATGGTCCTGTTCACTGTGCTCCCAGTGACCTCAGCTAGAGGCTTGCCAGCCCCACCTCCCACTAAATGAGCAATCAAGAGAACCACGTGTATATTTGCATAATGTTTGTGCTCAATTTGCTTCTCATTTGCATAAGTCTCCTAGCCCATCCTCCTGGGCAATTCTCTAGGTGAACATGTCTCTCATATCCTAGCAAGTGGAAGCCTGTCTCATAGCCTCTGGAGGTTCCTCCTTTTAACCTGGCTAGGTCACCTAGGGCATGGGCTGGGGCTGGATCCCAAGAATCAAGCATCCAGGCTGATCAGAGTACTGCGTAAGGACATGCAGATATGACAGAGTTCAGGGAGAGGTGGGGGGAAAGGAGAGGTACCTGTCAATCTGTACTTATTCCTACTCTTTCTCACCACCTCCCCTTCAAAAAAAATCCTGGAACAATAACAAGAAATGGGTCATTCCAACAGGGGTAGAAAAAAATCAAGAAGGACTTAAGGAAGTGAGTTCCTGAGCTAGGTTTCCAAAGATGAAAGGAATGTGAACAGGCAAATGGGGACCACAGTGGTGAGGGGCAAAGGACGTGCACACATAGCATGATCTGATTATTCATTCTACAAATTAAGGGATGAATAATAGACGACAAATGACTGACAAGCAGTAGACAGATAAGCTGAATCAGTTAGATGATAAATGATTGATAGATACAAGGTGATTAATAGATAATAAATAGTTAAGAAATGATAAACAGTGGCTAGATAATAAATACTAGGTTACATAGGTGGGTTACAAATGAGAAATGATAGACAGTACATATATGGATGAATGTCTGACTTTGTGCCACATGCCAGAGAAACAGTGATGGGTTAAGCGTGCTCCCTCCAGCCTGTGAGACAGACAAGCAAGCAATTAATTAAAATTCAGTGTGGAGAGAGCTATGCTAGAGAGATGTGTAAATTGTTGTTGGAGTACAGAGATGGGAGCTATTAATTCAGCTGGGAATGGAATAGGAAAAGATGTGGAAGAGACAGTGTCACAAGACTGACATTTGAGCTGAGGGTTCTAAAGAATCAAAAAAAGGTCACCAGCAGCTCAGGCTATGGGAAAGAGCATTCAGGAAGAGGCAATGGCCTGAAACAATGCGTGCAGCAAAGGTGAAATACAAAAGGGATGTTCTGGTAAGAGACAATGAGAAAAAAGTCACCACCATGCTAGGAAGGGTCTTTGAAAATGAATAAATGCAGAGTCTGGAACTCCTCTCCCCTTTAAAGGGTGACAAACGCTTGCACAAAGTACCAGAGTACCTATTTTCAGCCAGATGTGGTAAAAAAAAAAAAAAAAAAAAAACCTGTAATTCAAGCACTGAGGAGGTAGAGGAAAGATTATCAGGAATTTAAGGCGAGTATCTGCCTCATTTCAAGTCCTGAGGCCAACCTTGGTATATGATAGCCTGCAGAAAGAAAAAGGGAGAGAGGTTTCAAGTTTCAAAGAGACATTTCCAAATTACAGACTGGGAGATTGGGGAAGCTGTTCAGAGCTATGGGTAGGCAAATAAAAAAAAAAAAAGCTCAGAAAGGGAAAGGGAAAGGGCAGATGGACCATAGGTGGGTGAATGGGTAGATGTATGTATGGGCTGGTGAATGGATATACAGATGGGTGGGGGGATGTTTGGATGGAGGCATCAATAAACAGATATATGGACGACAGGTGGGTGGATGGCTAGGTGGATGGGTGGATGGGTAGGCAGATGATAAGTAGATGGATGGATAGGGTGGGTGATTGGGTAGGTGGACAGGTTAGATGGATGGGTGGACAAATGAGTGGGTGGATATTTAATGGACATAGAGATGAATGGTGAATATTTAGATGGATGTTTGGCTGGATGAATGGAAAATTGGATTCATCTGACATCGTTTTTATTAAAGTTTGACTAACAGAACTGCTGGATATGCTGAGAGGGATCAGCATAGATGACAGAAGGAAAGAGGGAGACTGGTTGGCCAGCAGAAGAGTAACCACAGATGAGTGGATGATGCTGAAGCCAGAGAGGAGCCTACCAATATGTTAAAACATCTAGAAAAAGGAACTCGTTGCTTGATAGAGAAAACAATTTCTCACCTGGAGAAAGGTAAAGAGGCCCTAGTTATTATTTTAATTTAATTTAATTTAATTTTTAAGGCAAGTTCTCATTAGATACTCCAGGCTGATTGGTATCATGCTATGTCACCCAGGCCAACTTTAAACTTGAGATCTTCTTGCCTCAGCCTCTGGAGTGCTGGGATTACACGTATGTGCCACCATGCTGGGCTGAGAGACCCCATTAATAATAGCAAAGGTGATGGGGAAAGTTTGCATTTGAAGGTAACTCTTGCACTTTCAAATAACGCATACTTCTTGAACTTTATTGCAAAACAAAACAAAGCTTGCAAAGATGTGAAACTTGGGTTCATAACTATATAATCATCTCAGCTAGAAGCTGTGCAGTCAAGGGAACAGGTTTTCCTAACTAAATTTAGCACATCTCCTTTACTCTTGCTTTATAGAGAAGAATGAGAGCAGAGTGAAAAAGATGACACAGATACTGTCC
Organism: Peromyscus nudipes; assembly: GCA_902168325.1. Classification (NCBI taxonomy): domain Eukaryota; kingdom Metazoa; phylum Chordata; class Mammalia; order Rodentia; family Cricetidae; genus Peromyscus; species Peromyscus nudipes. The sequence goes on from CABHPH010154847.1 coordinate 38,337, forward strand.
TGAAGAATCTGGCAGCTGTGATAGAGAGACTATCAGTCTATCTCTGGTCCCACACCAACAATGACACCAGAGACCAAACCTATAGGCTTCCACTAGGTCAGGAGGGAGCTGAATAGGAAAGAATGTAGGCACCTGAAGTATCTAAAAGATCACATGGGCAAAACACACCACACACCCAGGTGCCTGGCCAAGTAAGCCTGACATGACCAAAGCTTGGTAGAGGAAGTGCTGGGGATCCCAGAGGAGGAGGAGCTACGTGGTAGAGGAGGTGAGGATAATTGAAAAAGAGGCAGCATTGAGAAGTTATGGTTCTACTTTCCATCCATTTGTCTACCCATGCCTTTCCCTCTGTAGGTGGACTTTTACCAAATAACCATACAGAGATTTATTATTAATTATAAATGCTCAGCGATAACTTAGGCTTGTTACTAACTAGCTCTTAAAACTTAAATTAACCCATATTTCTTACCTATGCTCTACTACATGGCAGTACTTTTTTTTTTTCAGCATGCCATGTTCATCTCCTGCTTTCTCTGCATCTGGCTGGCAACTTCGCCCTTCTTCATCCCTGAGCTCTCTTTCTGTCCACAAGTCCCTCCTAACCTCTACCTGCCTAGCTGTTGCACATTTGGCCTTTTATTAAACCAATGAGAGCAACAAATATTTGCAGTGTACAAAAAGATTCTTCCACAGCATCCCTCCTTTGAGATCTATCTCCAAGGCTGAGGCTGACTTCACTAGGATAGCCAGGGTCTATGACTCGGCCCACATGGCACCTAAGAACTCAGGTATCACTCTTCCGTCCTGAGCCAACTTCACCACCTTCCTGTCTCCCCTCTCCCTACATCCCCACCTCTGGAGGCCTAATAGGAAAGGATTCCTATCTCTTCAGGCAAAATACACAAACTTAGCTGTGAGTCCTTAGTCAAGTGGAGAGCCTCTCCTCAGGCTCTTTGCCTACAAAACAAATTTAATAATCCCAAGGCTTTTATGAGTATGAAATATACAATTACGTTAAGCAAATCTTTAATTTACTTCTTTTTGTTCATGGCAAAATATCCCAAAAGGCAAAATGTGGTGGTGTATGCCTTTAATCACAGCACTTAGGAGGCAGAGACAGGAGGATTTCTCTAAGTTCAAGTCTAGTCTGGTCTACATAGCAAGTTTCAGGCCAGCCAGGGCTGTATAATAAAACCCTGTCTCAAAAAAACTATTTGCAGAAAAAAATCTTTTTATCCAGACACAATTATGTATGCTTATAGACCTAGCTACTCGGGAGGCAGAAGCAGTAGGTTTGCCTGAACTCAGAAATGTTATGTCGCCTAGACAACAAAACATGACCCTGAATTTAAAAAGAAATTTTGAATATTATACACATTTTTAACAATTAGGGACTCCTAGTGTAACTCAATGGTAAGTCATTTGCTTAGCATGTGCAAGGCCTGGTATCCACTTCCAGCACTACAGAAAAAATGAAAACATTATGCTATACCAGTACCCCGAAAGCAGAGACAGGGGGATCTCTGTGAGTTCAAGGCCAGCCTGGTCTACATAACAAGTTCCAGGCCAGCCACAGATACACAGGGAGACTGTCTCAAACCAAAAAAACAAAAATATTTAAAAAAACACAAAATTATTTAATAAGGCAGAAAAGCAAAATTTAGAGAGGGGAAAGGTATACTTAGGGATGAAGGAAAGTTAATATTTAAAATTATAAGGGCAATTTTCTGTATTGCTATTTCTTAGATTCTCTTTGTTGTTTAAGGATCTATATAGCCCTAGCTGAAAACCTCTTTTATAAAAATTATGTGTTATTATCACTATCATTAATTATCATTAATTATGTGTTATTATCTCCATCTTAAGGATGTAAGAACTGTTCCCAATGACTCCTAACCCATAGCTGGTGGCTCCATCACTCAAATCTGTCTTCTGCCAAGTCAATGATTTGGGAACAAACATTCTTTTGTATGAATCTTCCTGGTGTTGACCTTGTCACACTTTTATTGTTTTCCAGGGCTGGGACTCCAAGCCATAGGTAAGCACTCTACCCCAGAACTACATTCCTAGCCCCTTCCATTCAGTGTTTAATTGTCATTTATATTCAGTTGTGACCACATCTGAATATAAACACGATTGAAACTTCAGCTGTCTAGAACTTTGATTCATGCATTATTCCAGAACCCTGATCAATCATAATGTTTACTTGATCATTCTTTAAAAAAAATTGTCTGTTACAGGCTGGGAATGTAAGTCAATGCCTGAACACTTGCCTAGCTAGCCCAAGGCCCTGGATTCTGTCCTTAGCTCCTCCAGAAATCAAACACGTTTTATCTGACTCACAGAAATTGTTCTATAAAACTTTGAAACTGGGGCTTGAGAGATGTCTCAGTGGTTAAGAATATTTGTTGTTCTTGCAGAAGACCTGGGTTCAATTCCCAGCACCCACAAGACAGCTCATAAACCATCCATAACTCCAGTTCCAGGAATTCAGAGCCCTCTTCAGACCTCCATGGGCACCAGACACCCACATAGTGCACAGATATTTATGCAGGTCAAACACTCATATACATAAAATAAAATTTTAAAAATCTAAATTTTTTTAAAATAAGTAAATATAAATGTGAAACTCTTAATGGGTAGAGAGATGGCTCAGTGGTTAAGCGCACATACTGCTCTTATAGAGGAGCCTAGTTCAGTTCCTACCATTTATATTGGACAGCTCACAACTGCCTGTAACTCCAGCTCTGGGGGTAGGGGAGCACAGGGGTTCCAATGCTCTAGCTTCTGCAGATGCCTGCATGTATGTGCATATATCCAAACACACACACACACACACCCCTACACACACAGAGATATATGCACAACTTTTTTTATGAGACTCTTCCTAGCCTCTTAATCAAGACATAAAAAGTAGTTTAAGGGGCAGGAGAGATGGCTCAGCAGTTAAGAGCACTGACTGCTCTTCCAGAGGACCCAGGTTCAATTCCCAGCACCCACATGGCAGCCATGGGTAACAGTCTGTAACTCCAAGATCTGACACCCTCACACAGAGAAGCATGCAGACAAAACACCAATGCACATAAAATAAGAATAAATAAATTATATTTTTAAAAAAAAGAAGTTTAAGTCTTTAGTACTAAGGAAAGCCGGTTCTCCTCCCAGCCCAACCCAAGTGAATATATCCCACATCACTTCTTTCTCCTGCCTCCATTTCCTCAATAATAATAACAACAACGAAAAGTCCCACTCATTGTACATCACCACATGTATCCTTCCGAACAAGCACATGCTCACATCATTCCCCCAGCTCCTGGCAGGTGCATATTGTCATTCTTTTTTTGCTGCACAAAGAGAGGAAGACACCCACCTAGAGGCTGAATGATGATGCACCCGATGTTACAGAGCAGGCAGGCCCTGGAGGGAGACTCTGAACCTAGGCTGCCTGGCTCCAGCACTAGGACCAGATGCTTCCAAACACTCTCCCAGTCAGTTTTGGTTTTAAATCCGAAAAGGAGACCAGGCTGCCTGGATGCCTCCCCAGCTCCAGAAACACACTCTGTCCCACAACTTCTTGGGGGCTGCCCCAAGCTGTGGACAGTGCCTCTGAGACCTGCTTTCTTTGTTCCCAGTTTCCAACCTTGACCACCACTTACAAAACTAAAGATCCCAGCCCTGCCTGCTCTCCAGCCATGAGAGTTCCGAACTTTGTACCTTCAGCTAGATTTTTGTTCCTTTTTCTTTTCCTTTCTTTCTTTCTTTCTTT
>CABHPH010154849.1:0-39892 GCA_902168325.1 Peromyscus nudipes
AAGGAAAGCAGCGTGAGATTTAAATAGGGTCATTGAGGATGACCTCATGAGGCTGGAGAGGTAAGGAGCAACTCATGAGGGTGTCTAAGGGAGTGGCACTAGGGAGGTGTGGCCTTGTTGGAGTAGGTGTGGTTTTGTTGGAGGGAGTGTGTCACTGTGAGGGTAGGCTTTGAGGTCTCACATATGCTCAAGCTAAGTCCAGCAACACAGTTCACTTCCTGTTGCCTGTGGATCCAGATGTAGAACTCTCAGCTCCTTCTCCAGCACCATGTCTGCCTGCACACTGCCATGAAGATAATGGACTAAACCTCTGAAACTGTAAGCCAGCCCCGATTAAATGCTTTCCTGTAAAAGGGTTGCTATGGTCATAGTGTCTCTTCACAGCAACAGAAACTAACTAAGACAGCTTCTGTCAAGAGAAGAGATTACCATGGGAAGTTTTGGAGCAGAGGAGTGACTGAGAAAGGGAGGTAAATAATCTGAGTGTTGGGAGCCACAGTCATGAGCTACTGGAGGCCCAGCTGTGCCCTATGGATTGGAGAGGCATTCCTGAGAGTTGCTGAGTGAGGCCAGGGTCAAGGAGGAACCCAGACCTTGGCTCCTCTTGAAGCTTGAGTCTGCAAGGCCATTGGAACCTGTCTGCACACAGTAGGAGCTTACTCTATGCCTTGAAAGGGCCCTGAGTCTCACAGTCACAGTTCCATGGTACAAAGTGTTTGCAAGCCTCCTAAAGGCTTTTTCCTTCCCTCAAAGCCCTGAGCAAGCCTTTGTTCTCTACTCTCTGGTGTCCATTTAAAGGTCTGAAGCTATAAGCCCTCTGCACTCCTCTATTTCCAGAAAGCCTGGTCCTAAGACCTGCCCTCATACCTGCCTGGGGTCTCCAGGCTTCCTGAGAGACAGTCTGCAAATAAGGACAGGCTGAACCTACCCCTGCCATCCTCTTTTCCCTATGCCCACCCAGCATTATTTGTCGCACTCAGCATACCTGTTACACCCCTCAAACCTGACATGGCCTGCCTTTTGGAAGGCCCTGGCTCTGGCTTCTACAAACCTCCAATCATTAATGGAACCCGGAGAGTCAAGCCGATCAACATCATAGACTTGACTGGCTGTTTCATTGTAAAACTTAATCTCGTTTCTTATCTTTCAAGGAGGAGGATGTCTCTGTGCCCTTGTTCACAGGTCTCCTGGCTCTTTCCTTTTAAAGTGTCAGTCCTTGCCATCTAACATATCTGTTTGCTCTCAGAAACCTCAGCACAGGCCTGGGGGTACAGGTCAGTTGGCAGAGGACTTGCCTAGGAAGTCCAAAGCTCTGGGTTCCATCCCTGGCACTACATACAGCAGGCATAATGTTCCACACCTGTGATCCCAGAGCCCGGGCGTGTGAGCAGAAGGATCAGACACTCAGAGTCATCCTTGCCTATACACTGAGTTGGAAGCCAACCTAGGATATGAAACACTGTCTCTTTTTTTGTTATTAAAAATTTTCTTTTTATTAAGTGTGTGTGTGTGTGTGTGTGTGTGTGTGTGTGTGTGTGTGTGTGTGTGTGTACATGAGTACCAGTGCCCATGGAGTCTATAAGAAGGCAATCAATCCCCTGGAGCCAGAGTTACAAGTGGTTGTAGCCACCTGTCATGAGTACTAGGAACCAAACTCTGGTCCTCTGCAAGAGAAGGAAGTGTTATTGCAGCGGTTTAATGAGAATGCTTCCCATAGACTCATATATTTGAATTCTTGGGCCTTAGTTGGTAGAACTGTTTGAAAAGGATTAGGAGGTGTGGCCTTGTTGGAGAAGGTGTGTCACTGTGGGTGGGCTTCAAAAATCCACACCAGGCCCAGTCTCTCTCTCTCTCTCTCTCTCTCTCTCTCTTTCTCTCTCTCTTTCTCTCTCCACCTATCTATCTGTCTATCTATCTATCTATCTGTCTATCTATCTATCTATCTATCTATCTGTCTGTCTATCTATCTATCATCTATCTGTCATCTATCTATATCTATATGTCTGTATCTCTCTCTCTCTGCCTGCTGCTTGTGGATAAGATGTAAGCTCTCTCAGCTACTACTCTGATGCCATACCTGCTCCCATGCTCCCCACCATGACGGCCATGGACTGACCCTCTGAAACATAAGCAAATCCCCAATTAAATGCTTTCTTTTGTAAGTTGCCTCATTCATGGCAGCTCCTCACAGCACTAGAGCAAGGGTTAAGACAACTTGAAGTGCTAAGCCATCATTCCATCCCTGAGATACTGTCTACAAGAAAGACAGATGGGGTGGATAAGGGGAGGAAGGGAAAGGGAAGGGAAGGGAAGGGAAGGGAAGGGAAGGGAAGGGAAGGGAAGGGAAGGGAAGGAAAGGAAAGGAAAGGAAAGGAAAGGAAAGGAAAGGAAAGGAAAGGAAAGGAAAGGAACAAATCAGAGAACAGCAGCATCCCTGGGGATGTTCAACAGCTCTAATTGGCAGCCATGATGGAAATGTTGGGACTGATGATCATGTGGAAACTGGAGAGCATGTTTGACTCAAGAGCAATGTTTGAACTGGTGGCTCTTTTGGAAAGAGTCCATCCCAAACCAGGCACTGAGATCTCATTCCTGAGGATGAATAGCTCTTTGCAGAAATACTACTAGTTCCTCTTCCCTGGTCACCCTAACTTCTCATTGTTGGGGAGCCCAGGTATATTCAACCTGGAGCAAAAGGTGCCACTTTGGGCTGTAGAGTTATTCCTCTAAAACAATACAATTTAGTCTCCCTGCTTACCAGATGAAAGTCCACACTTTCATACTCTATATAAAGTTAAATGTTAAAAATAATAGCTTTTGTGTTAGAGTATATGCTTTTGGTATTCATTTTCCACGCTTCAGGATAAAATATACAACCATTAAGTCACTACAGTAAGCGGCAAAGCAAGATTACTGCTTCCGCATCTCGTATGAGTTGCTAATAATCTTGTGTTAGCCTGACATTATGGTCAGAAGATATTGCTTTTAAAGTCTCCGGGATGCAGTGTGCCTGACACAATGGTTTTCAGAAGGCCAACAGCGAGGAAGACAGAGGGAGGTGGAGACTATGGGTTTTACTGGACGAAGTGTCTTTTTAAGAAATTTTATTATGTAATTCAAATGTGTGCGAAAGTCCAGAGAATTGCATAAAGAGAGCTATGACCCTATCACTAGCTTCAACAGCCAGCAGGCCAGGGATAATCCCTTCCCCCATCTCTCATGAGGTTTTACAGTAAGCCTCATATACCAAACTTCATTCACCTGGGGATACTCATTTGGGTTAAGAATACGGAGGGTTATTGCCAAGAAGCCTTTTCCACAGCCTCCCTTGCCAGGAAACTGGGAAGAGAGCTCATTTGAAGGCAGCCCTCGGGAGGTCAGGAAACTGCTCCAGCTGCCCCAGTGGATCCAGGGCCGAACGCTATCTACAACCTAAGAGGGTCAGGAGTGAGAAGAGGGCTTCATGTCGCCGGTGCCACCTGCTTCTGCGGCACCCCTGGAAAGGGTAGAGAAGAGAAAGCAAAAGAGAGAAAAGAAGGGGTTACCAAGATGGCTCAACAGATGGAGGCACTTGCCACCACGTTTGATGACATGGGTTTGATTCCTAGAACCCACAAGGTAGAAGAAAATCAACTCCTGCAACTTATCCTGACCTCCAGGTGTGCACATGCATGCACAGAAAAAGAGAAAAAGAAATGTGAAGGTGAGGTTTTTGAGATAAGTTCTCTCTATTATATAGCTCTAGCTGCCCTGGAACTCACGATGTGGACCAGATTGGTTAAGAACTCATAGAGATCCACCTGCTTCTATCTCCCAAGTGCTAGGATTAAAGGTATGTGTCATGATGCCTTGTAAAATAATAATAATAATGAGGAGAAGGAGGAAGAGGAAGAGGAGGGGGAGAAGGAGAAGGAGGAGGAAGGAGAAGGAGAAGAAGGAGGAAGAAGAAGGAGAAGAAGGAAGGAGAAGGAGGAAGAAGAAGAAGGAGAAGGAGGAGGAGGAGGAGGAGGAGGAGGAGGAGGAGGAGAAGAAGAAGAAGAAGAAGAAGAAGAAGAAGAAGAAGAAGAAGAAGTAGAAGAAGGAGAAACATGAAGGGACTGAGGAAGACAGCCCAGAGGGTAAAGCACTTTGCATGCCATGGCATACATGCACCCGAACTCAGACATTCAGACACATGAATGCAAGCATGGGGCGGGGCGGGGGGTAAACGGTAATTGTCATTAGAACAGCATTGAGAACTTTTCCCTCATGAGTGGATCAATGTCTTTATTAGTTACTTTTTCGTCACTGTCACAGGAACAATGTAAGGGAAGATGGATTTGTTCTGGTTCACGATTGGGTAGGAGATCAGTTCATGGTGATAGGGAAGGCATGGAATCGGTTGCAGCCCCATTGCTGGCTGTGGGAGGTCATGGCACAGCTTGTTCACATCTTGGTGAATCAGGAAGCAGGTATGGGACAGGAAGTAGGGTGGGACTAAAACCCGCCAGGCCTATCCCCATGGCCTATGTGCACTAGCCAAGACCCATGTCCCCAAGGTTCTACAACTTGCCCCAAACAGTACCACCAGCTGGGGACCACCAGCTGGGGACCAAGTGTCCAAACACAGGAGCCTGTGGAGAACATATCATATCAAACCATAAACTGCCACTAAGAGTTTTTGAGAAGGGTTTCTCCCCTTCCTCCCGCTCTTCCTCCATGCGAGAGGCAGTGTCCTTTGAGGACACAGCCTTTGAGGCTCCGTCTTGGAAGCAGAGGCCATGGTCTTGGCAGACATAGCTTTACCAGTGTCTTGACACTGGACTACCCAGCCTGCGGAACTATGAGCCAATAATCCCTTTTCATTACCAACTCCCCAGACTGGAGTATCCTGTTAGAAAAACACAGAGGAGATTCAGATGAAGAGCAAGATAACAGACAGAGTCAGGACCTGCTCAGGTAGCAATACAGAACTACAGGCCTGAATGAACGCCTCCTGAAGCTCACTCTACTGCTGGATTTTGTAGCTACCTCAGCTTCCTGCCTGTTACTACAGCTAACTAGGATCAACTCTGTCATTCTTTCTCCATTAAGCCAGGGTGAGATTTGCTGTCACAAGCAGTTCAAATCACTCTGCCTGATACAGAAAGGGCACACTTACCTAAGGGGCTAGGGAGGGAGCTCAATCGGTAGAGTGTTTGCCTAGCATGTAGCAGGCACCCTAACATCAGTCCTAAGCACTGCATCCATGGAGAGTGAGGGTGCAGCCCCAGCACCTCCGAGGTCATCCTCGAGCAAATAGCAAGGAGAATCCCTGGGTTCATTCCAAAGCTCCCAAGCAGAGCAACCATTCTAAGTAGACTTCAAGAACTCCTCAGCCCTCTCTCCCCTCCTCAGCTCTGGCAGATGGAAGTTCAAGATCAAGATACCCTAGAGAGCCAGACTTCTCCACTCGTGGCTCATCACACCCTCCTCCCTCTGTGTCCCTTCTTACAAGGACACAGCCAAGGCCAGCCAGCTGTGTTGGACTAGGACCCAAGCTAATGATCTCATTTCAATCTGATGACCTCTGTAATGACCCTGTCTCCAAATAAGGTGACATTTGGAGGCCCTAGAAGTTAGAAGAATTTGAAATGGGCATAGTTTAGCCCATGACAGAGAGCACATTTGTGGTCATGGCAAGAAAATTCGTTGCCATCCTGAGGAAAATGCAGCCAGATTAGAGGGCATACACTTGGAATCCCAGCACCAGGGAGGCTTGAAGCTGGAGTAGGAAGATTGTTTAAAGTTTGAGGCCAGCCTGGTCTTCATAGTGAATTTCAGGTCAGCCTGTGTTACCAAATGAGAACCTGTCTCAAACAAAATGAAACAAGAAACCTGTTGCTTGTATCTCCTGGCTGCCTAATAGACTGGCTTCCCCACAGAGCAGCCATGGTGAACTCTCTACCACATGAAGGGAACAAGTCAGAAAGAGTCTAGAAAGGGCTTTGACACCAGCTGGTCCCACACCTCTATCCTAACTGTGCAACTGACCAGCTGTCTGGCCTGGCTTGTTGGAGCCTTCCCAGCCTAAGAGACGCCTCGTCTGTGAAGCACAGATGCAATCTCTAGCCCATTAAGTTGTCCTAAGAATAAAATCATGTGCTGCGTTTATATTAGAATTTCCTCAATTACAGACAGACAGAAAAGAAAAGAAAGAAATGTGGCCTCAACAAGTTAGGGAACTGTTGGCTACATACAAAGGGAGGCTTTCTAAGACTAGTTACAGCAGCCCACCACATTCCTGAAAGACCAGATTGCTTCTCTCTTCCTTCCTCTTCTAGCACCCTCAGCATGTAGCTTTTGTTCTCATCATCAGGGTATAGCTGCTACATCTCCAGGCAGGAAGTCTGCATTCCAGACAGGAAGATAGAGGGAAGAAGAAGGATAAAAGGTTAAAGTGGCATGTCAGCTGAGGTAGCCCTTTAGCAAAAGCTTTCTTGAAGACTCAGTTGTAGGACTTGAGGTGTAACTGAGCAGTAGATCCCTTGCATAACATGTGTGAATCCCTGGGCTCAAACTCCAGCACCACACAAACAATAATAACAATAAAATAAATCACTATTGCCCTCCAGCTTCTTTCACTTACATGTAATTGACCAGATCCTGGTCACACGGATACCATAGCTGCAAGGGAGTCTGGGAAATCCCAGCATTCTGCATAATAGAAGGAGGCAAAAGAGAAGGTCCACAGTTTATGCAGGCTCAGGAATGTAACAAATGTTTCCTGAAACCGATTTTGGACAAAGCCAAACCTCCTCATCCTCTTTGAGTCACTGAGGTGGCTCCAGCTCTAAACCTTGCACCAAGATTTCCCCACAGCAGCAAGAAGGAACAGGTGGACAGAACAGCCTGATTGCCCTCAAACCATCCCACCTCAGCATTTCCTTCAAACATGGTCACCAGCAAAGCTTCAGGTTGCTGCAAGGGACATTGGAAAACTTTGTCCCAGAGCTCAAGGGCTCCAGCACAAATCTATAAGGGGTAGGGACATGGAAGGATGCTAGAGTTGTGATAGAAACATGTCATCCAGAGAATTGGCTGGCATTCCAAAAGAACCTGGCACACCTTAATTGGAAGCCAGCAGTTCTCCCAGCACATGGGGGCTACCCAGCTTGGCCAGCTAAAAGCCTAATTTTTTTGTCTTTTTTCTTTTTTTGTTTTTTGTTTTTGTTTTTGTTTTTCTTTTTGTTTTTCTTTTTCTTTTTTCGAGACAGGGTTTCTCTGTGTAGCTTTGCGCCTTTCCTGGAACTCACTTGGTAGCCCAGGCTGGCCTCGAACTCACAGAGATCAGCCTGGCTCTGCCTTCCGAGTGCTGGGATTAAAGGCATGCGCCGCCGCCGCCGCCGCCACCACCACCACCACCACCACCACTACCACCACCACCACCACCACTGGCTAAAAGCCTGATTTTTAAGAGTCTACTTTTTTCTGAGGAGCTGGGGATGAACCACAGAACCTTGCACGTACTACCAAAGTACTACACCACTAGTCCCCAAAGACACTCCAAACAAAACTTTTTATTCCGTTTATTTATTTTGGGTATGTGTCTATACAAGTGTGGGCACTCACATGCTATAGAACATGTATGGAAATCAGAGTTGTGGAAGTTGTTTATCTTCTTCCACTATGTGAGTCCTGGGACTGAACTCAATTTATCAAGACTTTATCAAGACAAGTGTCTTTATCTATTGAGTCATCTTGCCAACCTTGTTGTTTGGTTGGTTGGTTGATTGGTAGGTTGGTTAGTTGGTTGGTTGGTTGGTTGGTTGGTTGGTTGGTTGGTTTTGAAGACAAAGTCTCATTATGGAACCTAGACTGTCCTCAAACTACTATGTAAGCCCAGGCTGAAAGCCCACTTCTTACAAGGTCTCAGATATGTGGAGGTGTGACTCTGTGGTAGAGTGCTTGCCTAGTGTGTGCAGAGGCCAGGGTTCCAGCAATTAATACAATCAATAAGTCAGACTCTTTAACAGGTAGGGATTTGAAAAAGATCACTAATGGTGTGTTTCACTCAACAAGGTAACCTTACAGACAAGGGAAATGATTATATTTGTACATACAAGCAGTAATACTCATTTACCTTCATATGTACAGATGGCCTGCTTAAGTATGGTTCTGATGACCCCTGGCAGAACAAGACTATTAGGCATTGCAGAAATGAGACTGAGAGGTCAATGGCATGTCAGGAGGCAGTAGGGAAGAGGGCCTCTGAAAGCCCTGTCCAGAGAGACAGGAGATAGCAAATAGCACTCAGTATGTTGTTCTGGCAGCCAGTCTTGCTTGTGTGGCCCTCATTTCCAGATTGCCTGGCCCTACAGCTGCACAGGGTCTCTCTCTATCCTGCCTCAGGGCCTTTGCCTCACCGTCCCACCAGTGTTCCTCATCTCAGGAAGCCTTTCTCATCCTCCCAAGTCCAATTTGAAGGTGGCTTCTGTGGCTGCCTCCTCAAACTAACACTTTGGGCTAAGCCAAGGTCTTTATACCCTCTGAGACCCTGACTCCCCAGTGCCATGACCCCAAGGCAGGTTGAGAGTTGGTGCCCTCACAGGCTGTTGACCTCCCCTGAGCTCTGGGGAAGCCAAGCCAGGAACTGATTTACTCCATCCTTATGGTCCTGCTGTCAATCAATGCCGTGTACAAATGGAAATAGATCCATTTTTCAATTGCCTTTTCGTAATTTCAAAAAGTAATATGTTCCTTCCGAAAGGATAAAAAGAGAAAGAAAATTAAATGAATCACACTTCCAGAGAGAAACACTGATAACAATTTTATGTCCTTCAGTCTTTCCCTATAAACTTTTGTTTTATGAAACTGAAATTCTATTGAATATACTGTACAGTGCATTATAGAACAATTATTTCTCAAAAATATGATTGTACCATTCTTGTTACTCTTTTCTGTGTCACTTTCTCCCTTGACTACTTAACAATAGCATGTAGCCACTGTAGAAAACTGGAAAAATTACACATCAAAAAAAGGTATAAAAAATGTAAATTGTCTATAATTGCCCGCTATTGGTTTTTCTAAGAGCCAATGGCCCAGTATTTCCTTTCAGTGTATTTTTAATACATTAATTTCACTGCATTTGTTTCTGGTACAATCACAATAAATTTCCAGGTGAGCCCTGTCCCAGAGGGGAAAGGAGTTCCTGATGGATGGGCCATCTCCGGGCTTAGCAGGGGTGGCTAACCCTGTCTAAGTCTCCATACCACGCCCACTGGTCCCGGTGGCAGGGCCTCTTGTCTGTCCCAGGCCTCTTGTAAAGCCAGCCACCCCTTGTTCTCCTGAAGCCAGTCACCTTCAGCCTTACCATTCTTAAGGTTTTCTTAACAAGGCTAAATTTACGGGTCCCACTGGGACTCCCAAGCCATAGGCCTCCCCCTTCCCATAGGAGTCCCCTTCCCAGAGTCTACCCACTCCCCAAACCATGGACATTTACCAGGATGTCCAGCGAGCTTTGACAGACAGGAGCCAACCCCTGACAGCAAGTTAGAAGGGCCAGTTCTTGTCATTCTGGGTTCACGTGGACAAGAAGCAGCAGGCTGCAGGAAACCCCACGGCTACCCCTGCAGGGCCTCCACATGCTCTTTCCATGTGGACTTGAGCCCTTAGGATAATGGAGCCAGGCTGGCAAAAAAACAAAAAAACAAACAAAAGCAGAGACTTGGCCAACAGTTCCCCATTCCTCTCCCTGTGGCACATGCAGGCATCCAGATATGCTGGCCCCAGGGGTCATGAGTCACTAGAGGCAGAAGATAGCTTCTGAGTCTAGAGCTCAGGAAGAAGGCCAAGTGCCACCATGCCTTAGAAAAGGAAAGCCATCCCAAGGTCAAGCCCTCATCAAAGGCCTTCCTGGAGGAACTGAACAGGAAAAATGTACTTCCCCCACACAGCAGAGTTCCTGAAAGTAATGCTTCCTGAAGGCTCTGTTCCCCACCCCAAGAATGGTGACACAAAGAATTATCCTTGCCATGGAATTGAAGAGTTGAATCATGGGAAGAGCTGATAAAGACCCCAAGGGGGAGAAGGGGAAGGGGGAGAGAAAGAAAAGGAGGGGAAGGAGAGAGAGGAAGGGGAGAAAGAAAGAGAGAGGGGGGAAAAGGGGGAAGGGACAGAGGGAGGGAAAGAGAGAGAAGAGTCTCCCCATAATGGACTGATTTTTTTTTCTGGAGCTGAGGATGCAACCCAGGGTATGTGCTTGGTTACTAGCTACACTTGAGCCATTGTTAGAGTGGTGATTTTGTTGTTGCTTAGGTTCTGTTTTGAGACAGGCAGGCCTGGCTATGTAACCTAGACTGGCCTCAAACTGCTGACCCTCCTGCCTGCTGGGCTGCCACCATTGCCTTTGGGGTGCTAAGAGTCTGCACTACTCGAAGTCCACCTGCTTAGCAGGAGCCACACTGGCGAGCCCTCTCTGAAACATCCCTACCCCAGCTTGCGGGCCTGGGTCACCTGGAACTTGGTGAAACACTGTGGTAGACTGCCTGGGTGCCCCAAATTCTTCACCACTAACTAACCCAAATCCAATCCAAGTCTCTTTCATGGACCTTTGCAAAGACCTCCTATTACGAGCAGGGTGACCCACTGGACTGTTGACATTGCCCTCTGGCCAATAAGCTTTCCAGGAGATGAGGCTTGGGGGCTAGCTCTTGGCAGCTTATCTAGGAATCCTTGAGGTTTTACAGTAATTTGTTTTTCAAATTGTTGAAGCAACAGACAAAAAGACATTCTACATGTATGTCTGTCCTTGTTTGAGTCCCAATGAACATTAGCATATTAAAGGCCCTGAGAAGCCCTGTAGTGGAGAAACCTGTTTTCCTTTGCTGAACTCAGCATTTCCCAACTCAAGTACTCAAGGAAACAGCAATGAAGTCCTGCTCATGTTAAAAAATAATTTTTTAGTGGGGTGGAGAGATGGCTCAGCAGTTAAGAGCACTGCCTATTCTTCCAGATGACCTGGGTTCAATTCTCAGTACCCACGTGGCAGCTCACAACTGTCTGTAACTCCAGTTCCAGAGGATCTGACACCCTCACACAGACAGGAATGCAGGGAAAAATACCAATGCACATAAATTGTAAAAAATAATTAAACAAAGTGAGTTAGAGATCCATTCTTTAAAAAGTAATAATAATAATGTTTTATGCATGAATGTGTACATATGTACAGATACCCAAAGAGACCAGAAGAGGACGTCGAATTCCCCGGAGCTGGAGTTTCAGGTGGTTGTGAGCCATTCAGTATGGGTGCTGGGAACTTTATCGTGATTGTCTGGAAGAGCAGTGTGAATTCTTAATTGCTGATCCACCTCTCCAGACCAGCCCACATTTAAGAGAAAGCCAGATCCAGGAAGGGGGCTCCTCCAGATATCACCATTCACTCTAAGCAACATGCCTCTGTCTCCTACTGAAGCGAAGTCTAAACTACATCTGCCTTATGTTGTTTTCTTTCTCAAGGAAAAAGTATTCTTAGGTCAGCGAGATGGCTCAGGGAGCCATGGGGTTTGCTGCTAAGCCTGATGGCTGAGTTCAGTCTTTAGAATCGACGTGTGAAAGGAAAGAACAACTCCCGAAAGTTGTCCTCTGGCCTCCGCATGTGCAGTGGCATATGCACACCCACACACATCCACATCCATAGTGGCACACACACATACAATACATGAACGTAACTGTTACAATTTTAACAAGCTTCCTGAGGACCTACAGCATGATGGAACTTGGCTCAACATCAGTTACCCAGAGAAAAGACACCGCCCTGACTGTTGACAGGGGGAAAAGATGGTGAGCATCCGACGCAGAGGAGGCGCTAAGGTGGGGAACACTGGGTGCTATGGGACGGAAAAGGCAGGCCACATATCAGAGAATGCGTAGAGGAGATGATGTCAGAGCCAAGGCTTGACCTGGAATCATCTCTGTGAGAAGGAGTTGATAGGATGGCGAGGGTGGAAGGGGCAGAGGATGTGGATACACAAGTGAGCAAATCTGCTGTGGGTCAGGGGTCAGTTGTAGAGAACAGAATCTACTTCAGGTAGTCAAAGTAGAAAAACTTGAGGTGTTATTAGGATGCTAACAGTATTATCTGGAAAGCTATAGAGGCCCACTCCATGCTGAGTTTCCAGAAAAGTCTCCCAAAGCCGTGCCATGCAACTGAGCTGCCACCATCAGGGATCCACAACTGGAAGTTACCACTACCAACTTGAAAACCATGTGGCTTCAGCCATGGCCACAGCAGCAACATATAGCACACGTGCACACACACACACACACACACACACACATCATCATCATCATCATCATCATCATCATTATCATCTCTCAAAACCAAATTCAAGTCTCATAAAACATCAGCTTAGCTGGGCGGTGGTGGCACACGCCTTTAATCCCAGCACTCGGGAGGCAGAGGCAGGCGAATCTCTGTGAGTTCAAGGCCAGCCTGGTCTACCAAGCGAGAAACCCTGTCTCAAAAAAACCAAACAAAAAAACAAAAAAACATCAGCTTGACTGAACCTCCTCATACCTAGAACCCTAGCTGCCAGGTAGTCTGAGGCATGTATTATTTAACTGCCTAAAAGGTTGAAATGGATGCTGAATGTCAAGCCGTTCTGTCTGTCTCAATTGCGCATTCTAAGGAAAACAAGTACAGTGTGAATTTCAGGCTTATCTCTGCAGAAATATTCTCAGTTCTCAGGGCTTCTTTATACAGTCTCCTTTCTGGAACCCCAACTCTGACTTCTGGGCATGCCAGAGGCACTCATCAAAGACCTCCAGAATGCCTGGGCTTATTAATTGGCTTCTTCCTCACTACTTGATCTCTGCAGTGGGCAGATAGCAAGATGAATAAAATCAACCTTTTGTTTTGTTTTGTTTTCTTGGTCTTGCCTGGAATAAATTGCTACTTTCTTGAACACACATAAGGCTGCATTATTATGGTGCTCTGTATTATTACTGAGAACAATTATTCACAAGCTAGAGCTGACTAGGTTATAGTCTCAGAGGAGAAACTCCAGAAACCATTACTCATTAACATTTTTTTGCTTGTGAAAATACCCTCCCACCTGCCACCCCTTGCCTGGCCTTGTACCACAAGGAAGGCCTCGATGCTGGGTCCTCATGTTCTGTGGGTAAGTCCATGACTGAACAGCAGGAGTCACCATGCAGGTTCCAGAGCCAGTTCAGTGTTCCCTGGCCCGCTGGAGCCTCCACAGAGGGCCTTGTTGGGGACGAAGCAAACACAGGAGCTTGCAGAGAAGTCCTAGAGTGCCATCACGATCAGAATCCCCATCCGCCTAGACCTCCGCCCTAGCAGTGACCTACAGGTCATGTGGCATGGTACTTCCTTCACTGTCCACCCAAGCTATAGTTGCTCTGCCCTGGTCACAGGAAACAGCACCCCTGGAATCAGACATCTGTCCAAACCCCACAGGAGGTGCAAGAGGCCTAATTAATTAATGTCTGGAGCACCTGTATAACCTCAAATGAGAGGTGCAAGGCGACCACAAGCCAAATTAATTATCACTATTGGTGGAGCCTTCCGGCACCACCTCCCACTCCATTCCAGCTGTGCCTAACCTCCAGGCAGAGCCAGGCAGCAGCCAGCCCAGAAGGCTGCTGAGTGGAAGCAAAAAGCAGCCAGCTGAGCTAGGATGTCTGGGCTGGAAACTTAGCTCCTCACCACAAGAGCCCACAAGCTGTCCAAGTCCAGTAACCGGAACATTTCTGCGAGGGACTATTTTCCTGGGAGTAAGTGTCAGCCTTTTTCAGAATGGATGAGTTTCTTCTTTTACATCTGAGCGCAAAGTGTGACCTGGTCTTAAAGCTCTAGCCCCTGCTTCCAAGTGGACTAGATCCCTGTGGATGCCTGCAAAGCCCGATTCACTCCAAGGATGTTATTTCAATGTGCCACAGAAGCTGAATGTGATGGCCCGAATCAGTAATTCTAGCACTTAGGAGACTGAGGAAGGAGGATGTTGTTAGGGGGGGGGCGGGGGAGGGAAGGAGAGAGGGAGGGAGGGAGGAGGAAGGAAGAAGGAAGAGGAGGGAGGGGGAGGGAAGGAGTAAGACAGGGAAGAAGGAAGAAAGAAGAGGAGGGGGAGGAGGAGAGGGAGGGAGGGAGGGAAAAGAAGGGAGAAGGGAGAGGGGAGGAAGGAAGGAAGAGAAGGGGGAGGGAGGGAAACGGCTGGAGAGATGGCTCAGCAGTTAGGAGTGTGTACCGCTCTCCTGGAGGACCCTAGTTAAGTTCCCGGTATCCATGTCCGGCAGCTCACAATGCCATAACTCCAGCTCCAGTGGATCCAATGCCTGTGGCTTCTGCAGACACCAACACTTGAGTATGCATACCCTCACACACACACACACACACACACACACACACACACACACACATAAAGTAATAAGAGAAATCTTAATGGATCTACAGCTCTGTTCTTGTCTTCTATTCGTCTCCATGGTGGACAGAGAGATGAGAAAGGGGAAATGCCAAGTGGAGACAATTCTGTCCCTAACCTAAGTGTGGGAAATGGAAGTGATCTCCTAGCAATTCCTTCTAAATTCCATCCCATAAGAGCTAAAGATTTCCTTTACTGTCTCCAATCTCAGGCTCCAGTCAGTCCAGTTCCCTCAAGTGTGAGTTCAGAGCTGCCTTGGCCTCCCTTTTTCACAGGTCACCAGAGCTGAGCTTGCAGAGGGACTAGTGTGGGAGCATGCTGGGAAAAAAGGATGGCCACAAATGGTGAGGGTCAGGCCTGTGTGGACAGATTATGTGTGGCATGGCCATTGTGACCTCTTACTCTTTCTGAGGCCTTGACACTGTTCAGCTAAAGCCTAGAGGTGGCAGGCGTGAGGAGAGGACCTGAGACGGTGAGGGCCATGTGCAAGCTCCTTCCTCCTTGTCTTTAGCCTAGCTGCTCTCCTCCGAGACCTCAGGGAGCCTGGACCGTCCTCCTCAGCCCTGGTCCAGGGTCCATTGCACCCATGTGCCCACCCCCTTCTTTCCCCACTACCTCATCTGCTTTCCTGTCTGCGGGGAGGACAATGAGCTGAGACTGGGGTGCACAGTGTCCTGCCTCTCCGGGTGACAACACAACCATGTTTTCCTTACCTTTCCTGACCCGAGAGCACAACCACTGTAAGCACATTGCTTGGGCAGGAAAGGGCCCGAGACCTGGCAGGCTTGCAGGCCAGGGAAAGGCACTCGAACAGACACCGTGAAAGAAACTGGCAGCCTTCATCATTAATACCCAGTGTTAATATTTAATGCCAGAAAACAGCGGCTCCCCTTTCCGCACGTCATCAGGCCTTCCCGGTCACACCAACCAGTCCTCTCCCGGCCTGGCACCCCCACAGCTCCCTGCAAAGATCAGCCAAGCAGTTAGACGTCCCTGAAATATTAGGTGTGAAATGAATTCTCAAAAAAGCAAATTCAAATTGAATAAGAGGGAGAATTTCCCGATTGCATTTGAAATTAAGCCTATTCTTTAAAGCTCTCTAATATGCTGTGTTCAAGTGGCCAGAACATTTTAAAAGTGGGGCACATAATCTGTGCAACCTTTAATACAGGAAGGGTTTGGTTACTCTGCTTTCTGTGTGGCTGCTAGCCCAGACATCGTTCAGCAGTGGCCATACGGTCTGGACTATGCCAAGGAAACCCCCAGGAACTGATTGGTACCCCAAGATAAATTCAAAATCCTGAAAGAACATGATTAATTACCACTTAAGCAATTGACTAATTCATACCCATCAGAGCCAATTTCTTTCTCCACCTGGGACATTATTAGCTTTGGGGGAGGGATACTTCACCACACAGATCTATGCTCGGCTTTGTGACCTCCAAAAACACAAGGATCCATTGCCAAACATCAGTGGGTGAGGGCAATGTACCCTAAATGTTTCAGGTGCAGCAGGCTGGTGCAGGTAGGGATTTTTTTTTCCCAACAAGTCTCTGTCAGGAAAACATCAGGGTCTGGGGCTTGTCTCCACAAGGTGAGCTGAAATGGTACCCCTCTGCCCACTCCACCTCACCCCTCGGGCCCCCTTCTTCGCTTCTGCCCCACTCCCACCCCAGAGAACAGGCTCCTCCTCTCCCCGCTTAGAGCACCGTCACCTCTACTGCAGTGGGGAGTGGCTATGGTTTGCAAAGCTTTCATCTTTAAGACTTCAAAGAACAGCCTAGAAAAAACACCCGGGGCACAATTTTCCAGGATCCAGGAAACCAGGTGATTCACCTGCGCAGGCGCTGCCTGCGATCCCAGCTTGCCTCCCAAGACTGAACCACACCTAACAGGCCTCACCTTGCCACCAGCACACGGCATGGTCTGGGTCCCTCACTGGACTGGGAAGGCCCTTCAGGGGACCGGAAATAGATGGTTTCATTTCAAGGAGTGCTTTCCCTCAATAGTGTTTCTTGTTTGTTTGCTGTTTGAGCCAGGGTCTCCTGTAGACCAGGCTGGCCTTAACTGCTGTAACTGAAGATGACATTGACCTTCTGATGCTCCTGCCTCAGCCTCCCAAGTGCTGGGATTACAAGCATGAGCCACCACACCAGGATGATGAAGGTGATGACGATGGTGATGATGATTTTAGTTGAAGGCAGGGTTTTGCTAAGTTGTCAAAACTAACCTCAAATTCACTGTGGAGCCCAGCTAGCCTTGAACTTGTCATCATCCCACCTCAGCTTCCCAAGCAACTGGGATTATAGTTATGCCACCATACACAGATACACATCAGCATTTGAATAGATTTCACTGAGAAATTGTTCTCAACACTAGAGATTAACCCTTGGGCCTCAAGCATGCTAAACACACACTGTACCACTGAATTATGTCTCCAACCCTTTCCAGCAATCTGTTGCTGTGGTGGTGGAGGTGGTGTTTGAGGCAGGGTCTCACTATGTAGACCCGGCTGGCCTTGGGCTAGGAGTGGACTTCCTGCTTCTGTGTCTGCTGTGCTGAGATCATAGTCATGAGTCTCGGGGACACAGAGGAACCACTTGTCAGACCTGCCTTCCATTCATATGGATCCTGCTCTCCACATGATGGCCAGGAGACCAACATTAGGCCACCTAGCTTCACAAACCCTGGAAGTGATTTCTTTTACCATTTATTATCTTATAAAACTCGGAGACAAAATATAAGAAGCTGAGACAGCCACCACAGCCGTGTTATGCCTGCCACCATTTGACTCCGCTACACAACCTTCCAGGCCTGCCTCTTCTCCCTGGAGACACTCGTTCTCTAGTCCTGAGTCTGCCAGCTGAACGTGAACTCTGTCTCTTGAATCAAATGCCCTAGGTAACTGGACAACGGACCACGACGTCAACAAAATTCCTGTAACAAACCACCCATCAAGGGTCAAGGTTACCCAGCCCTGAAAGTCAATTCTGCTGGAGTTCTCATCTGGTCCCCTGCCTATAGCAACCAACCTCACCAACAACCTTTCCAACCTAGTCCCCCAGGGTATGACCCAGCTGGCCTTGTTAGGGGCTTCTCAGACGGGCCCTCTGGCCCATTCTCAGACAGCAAGGAGAGGCTTCCTTCAGGCACCTAGTTCAGACCTGGACACTGAAGCTGAGGTAGGTGACCTGTGTGATGGTTTATATTGGTTGTCAACCTGACAGGGTCTACCATTGCCTTGAAAGACAAACCTCTGGGCATGTACCTGAGGGATTTTCTACATTAGGCTAAATTGAGATGGGAATCCCACCCTAAATGTGGGTGGGACTGTTCTTTGATCTGGAGTCCTGCATAAAAAGGAGAAAGCTGGCTGGGCGGTCGTGGCACACGCCTTTAATCCCAGCACTGGGAGGCAGAGGCGGGCGGATCTCTGTGAGTTCAATGCCAGCCTGGTCTACAGATTGAGTTCCAGGACAGGCTCCAAAGCTACACAGAGAAACTATGTCTGAGAGAGAGAGAGAGAGAGAGAGAGAGAGAGAGAGAGAGAGAGAGAGAGAGAGAGAGAGAGAGAAGAGAGAGAAAGCTGTGTGTGGCACATACCTCTAGTCCCAACAGAGAGAGACAGATCTCTGTAAATTCAAGGCTAGCCTGATCTACATAGGGAGTTTCAAGACAGCCAGGGCTACATACATAGTAAGACACTATCTCAAAAGAAAAATGAAAAGGGGGGGAGATAGAGCCAAACACTAGCATCTCTCTCTCTCTCTCTCTCTCTCTCTCTCTCTCTCTCTCTCTCTCCTTCCTGACTGGATGCAATGACCAGCCTCCTCCTGCTCCTACTTGCCTGACTTCCCTATGACCTACTGTATACTCTGTGGGAGTCTTTCGAAGGGTTCTTGGGGGAAGGAGAGAGGAATGAGGAAATGATAGAATAAGAAAGACAGAGAGACACAATAGCTTCGGGAGGGCCCTGGGTCAATACCCAGTCGCCCCAAGGTTTATTCCAAAAGGTTTTTTGTACAATGTCAAGGGGAGAGGCAAAAGACCTCCCTGTTTCAAGACCAAAGCACAACATACAGCCAAGTGTAGCCCCTTCAAAACACCTGGTAACCATGCCCCTGGCCAAATCATCCCATTATGCAGCCCTGCTGAGTAAAGCAAGCTCAGATTCTCTGACCTTGAGTAATTTGGAGTCCCACAAGCCTCAGACTGCAAGTTGAAATGAACTCTTCCTTCATGTCACCTAGAAAAGGAACTAATACAACTTGGAACTCCTAGACCAATTAGAGCTGTGTCAGACACGACCATCCAGGAGGCATCCAGGAGACGCTCTCTGGGGGCAGCTACTGTGTGGGTTAGGTTTTCTCCTCATCCCACTCAAGGGAACAGGCCATGGAAAGAAGCCAACTCCCACAGCTGAGTGACAGCTGGAGGTGCAGGCCAACTGCAGCAAGGGACCCGAACATTTTAGAGATGCCAGTACCATAGGAGGGCCACCAAGAATAGCAACAGCAATGGAGCCTAGAAGACAATCTGGACGTGCTACTGAGGGCGGAGCCAGAGAAATAACCCAAGTCCCCTGAAGGAGCCCAGAAGATCGTGAGTGAATCCCAGATAATTCAACATTGAGTTATTTACACTTTTGGAGTTTGGTTTTGCCTTGTTCAGATTGTGACTGTGCCCTGGTTCTTCCCTCCTGAAGTAAAAAAAGTATTTAACTTATTTTTTAATTGTACAAGAGTCCAAAGCTTTACCACATCCAACATTATATGAGCACTAGGTATCCAAATTCAGATCTTCACTTTTGCACAGCAGACACTTTATCCGGTGAGTCACCTCTCCCACCCTGATTAGTTTTCTTAAAGCAAGCTTGTCCTATGGATCTGAGAAACAGGCCTGCACCAGCTAGCCCAGCCTTATTTCTGATGGCCAAACCCCAGTGCTGTACAATATTGCTGTGAAATTTGAAAAATGTGAACAGTGGGCGGGGCCACAGCTCCG
Source organism: Peromyscus nudipes (assembly GCA_902168325.1). Classification (NCBI taxonomy): domain Eukaryota; kingdom Metazoa; phylum Chordata; class Mammalia; order Rodentia; family Cricetidae; genus Peromyscus; species Peromyscus nudipes. The sequence continues at coordinate 19,407 of CABHPH010154849.1, forward strand.
TTGGTAGAGCGCTTGCCGTGCTTCCATCCCCAGCTCTGCATAAAACCAGGCGTGGGGACACGCCTGTCATCTTAGCACTCAGGAGGCTCCGAGTTTAAAGTCATCCTTGGCTATATAGCAAGTTCAAGGCCTGCCTGGGCTAGGAACTCTGTCACGAAAAGAAGGAAGTGTGACTATGACATGGGAATCAGCCTCTTTTATTGTCACCTTGGGTGGAAGGGATGAGCAAGTTGGGCAAGTGAGTGAATGTTTCTGTGTCTTGAAGTCTTAAGGAATCTTCTGGTGACATGTGGCGTCTTCAGTGCTGTTAACCCCTGACTCCATTTGCCCGGCAGCCTGAGAGGTGAGCGAAGCAATCCCATACCCATTATTATCGCCCTTCCCTTTTCCCCTTTGGAGGATCAGTAAGTCCACAGGAGATGGCAAAGTAGCATTTTACAAATGGCTCTCTAGCATTTGTCCCAGGAGCCACCGGCTCTTGTTGCACCAGCTGTTCTGACCATACTGCTTTTATTTTCAACTGCCTCCCAGCTCCTTTAAGGATGAGCCCAGTTAGCAAAGATGTGCACATAGTCAGACCTCTCTAACGTGCGTGCATTCTGCAAGCCCTAGGCAAATCCTGCGAAATAAATCCCCCTAAATGGCCATTGGTTTTAACCCTGTGCCAACCTGCTACTTCTCTGTGTCTCCCAAATGAGAGCTCAGGCCAAGCTCTTCTATTCTGTTTCCCTCTGGCATTAACCATTTGTCAATCCTCAGGGCCACTCTCAGCACCCCCATACTTAGATGAGGGATGTGGGACAGATCCCATTTTAACAGTCTACAGGTGGGGCATGCTAATGTGTTTGCTCTTGGTTGATGGACAAGGTGTAGAGGCCAGAGAGGGAAATAGCTAATAGTGAGGATGGGGAGGTCTAGGTGCCTGTTCTATAATTGTTGTATGTCAAGGTCGGGCACTGGCAGTTCCCCTCGTTCGGATTCTCACACAGGCTTTGAAGGACATTTCTTTTCCCGGAGCTGGATGTCTAACAGGTTAACTCTGGGGTGGTATTTTGCCTGCATGTGTGTAGCTTGATCCTTTGGGAACTGGTAAGAGAGAAAAGGACGGAATACAACCAAAATCCTTGGAAGGTCTTCCTTGTGTCCAGAGGATGTTGCTTGGGATCTCTCCAATCCTCCACTGTGAATTGGGAGAGGGGCAGGTGCTTCAGAGTAAATTCGAATCTGAAGATCTGAAATAAAGAAGGAATAAAAGAGAGGGGGTAGAACTTAGGAATAAAAGAGAAAGATAATATTAAGCGGAAAACTTGATGATATGTATAAAGAGAATTTTTAATTAAAATACAGCTATTGGACCAGGTGTGGTGGCACATGCCTTTAATCAAAGCCATCCTAGTCTACCTAGCAAGTTCCAGGCCAACCAGGCCTACGTATTGAGACCCTATCTCAAAGCACCAATAAATAAATTTTAAAAAATAAAATAAAAATACAGACATTAATAGCTGGAGTTGATAAAAACTAAAAAGAACACTAAGACGGATGTGGTGGCACACACCTTTAATCCCAACACTCAGGAGGCAGAGGCAGGTGGATCTCTGTGAGTTCAAGGCCAACCTGGTCTACATGGTGAGTTCCAGGACAGTCAAGGCTACACAGAGAAACCCTGTCTCAAAATAAATAAATGCATACATATACATACATACATACATACATACATACATACATACATACATACATGGAACAAACTAGCCAGGCATGCAACGTGGCTGCATCACAGAAGCACTCTTCTTGTTGTACACAGAAGACACACCACTCCACCACATTTACCTGAAATTCTAGAAATTATAGAGGACTTGATCATGACAGTGACAGACTAGTGGTTTAGGGGATGGAGACAGGGAAAGGCAGCCTGCACTGAGCCCAAGGAGTCACAAGAGAAGGTTGGCTAGGGATCTAACCTGTGGGTACAGTGCTTCCTCACATGCAGTCTGGCGACTAGAGAGACAGCCCAGCGATTAAGAACATTTGCTGCAACTCAAACAGCCACTATGGAAATCAGTGTGGTGGTTCCTCAGGAAGATGGGAATCGATACACCTCAAGATCCAGACATACCGCTCTTGGGCATGTACCCAAAGGACACGTCATCCTTCCATAGAGACACTTGCTCAACCATGTCCATTGCTGCTCTACTCATAAAAGCCAGATATTCGAAACAACCTAGATGGCCCTCAACAGAAGAATGGATGCAGAAAACGTGGTATGTTTACACAATGGAGTATTACTCAACCATGGAAAAATGAAATTCACCGGTAAACGGATGGAACTAGGAAGAAAATCATCCTGAGTAAAGTATCCCTGACCCAAAAAGACAAATATTGCATATTCTCTTTTATGTGGATATTAGCTGTTAAGCCAATAATAACCAAGCACAATCCATAGAAACACAGAGATTAGTTATGGAGGAAGGGACTGGGGTGGGGGGTGCAGTTAGATCTTGTTCAGAAAGGTAAACAGGATAGTTATGGATGGATGGGTGTAATAGTACTTTCTCATCAGGACCGCCAGCCTGCAAATAATGACATGGTGACTTACTATTAATTATGAAAGCTTGGCCTTGGCTTAGGCTTATTCCTAACTAGTTCTTATAACTTAAATTAACCCATATTCTTTAATCCACGTTATTCCATGTGGCATGTTACCTCATCTCCATACTGCCCATCCTGCTTCCTCTGTGTCTGGCTGGTGACTCCACCTTTCTTCCTCCCAGAGTTCTCTCTCTGCCTGGAAGTCCCGCCTATAGCCTCCTGCCTTGCTATTGGCTGTTCAGCTTTTTATTACACCAATCACAGCAATACGTCTTCACACAGTGTACAAATATCCCACAACAGATGGAGGGGGCTAGAATGGGAGAGATCAAGGGGGGGGATGAGGGAGGGATATGGGGAGAAACAGCTAAAATTAAGGCCATTTGAGGGGTAGTATGGAATCTTAATACAGTAGAGGCTTCCTAAAATATGCAAATATATGAAGGTGATCTAAGTGAAATCACCACATAATGGGGGGAGAGAGAGTCCCAACCGGCCATCTCTTGTCACCAGATGAAGTTTCCAGTCTCAGGATTGGGTTACATCTAATTGAATTGTTGGCCAAAGGGGTCCCATGGGAATCCTCAAACAACCCAGGCTATTGCCAAGACAATAGTTTGCTCTCCATAAACTGACAGCAAGGCCCATTGCTGAAGACAACACCTGTACAAGTCATTGAACACAGAGAAGTCAAGCTGGTGCCGACATAGAGCCTTCCTCCCTAAAATCCTAGCATCTTTGGTACAGGAATGTAATCTGCCTGCTACCAAAAGAGAAACATAAACACCAACCCAGCTGCAAATCCTTTGATCTACAGTGGTGTCAGCTTGCAAGATATGCTAGGGACGGGCGGTGGTGGCACATGCCTTTAATCCCAGCACTCGGGAGGCAGAGGCAGGCGGATCTCTGTGAGTTCGAGGCCAGCCTGGGCTACCAAGTGAGCTCCAGGAAAGGCGCAAAGCTACACAGAGAAACCCTGTCTCGAAAAACCAAAAAAAAAAAAAAAAATAGGTAAAACAAAACAAAAAAAAAAAGATATGCTAGGGCAATGGTAGCACAAAGCTTGTGGAGTAACCAACCAATATCTGATCTGACTTGAGGCCCACTCCACAAGATGGAGCCCATACCCAACACTGCTTGGGTGACCAAGAACCTGAGACTAGATAGTCCTGGGACCTAGGGTAAAATCAAATACTACTGTTCTACTAAGAAAACACAGCAATAAAATGACTCCTAATGACATTCTGCTACACTCCTAGATCAGTGCCTTGCTATCCATCATCAGAGAAGCTTCCTCCTGCAGCAGATGGAAACAAATGCAGAGACCCACAGCCAGACATTATGCAGAGAGCGAGAGACCTTGGAACACTCAGCCCTAAATGGGACGTCTCCATCAAATCCCTCCCCTCAGGACTCAGGGAACGCCATAGAACAGGAAGTAGAAAGAGTTTGAAAGAGCCAAGGAGGTTGGAGGACACCAGGAGAGCAAGGCCCTCTAAATCAACATGAGCAAAGGTCATATGAACTCACAGAGACTGAGGTGGCATGCACAGGGCCTGCATAGGTCTGCACCAGGTCCTCTGCCTATCTACATATAATGGCTTCCAATTTAGTGTTTTTATGGGATTCTGAATGTGTGAATGAGTGGGTCTCTGTTTCTTGTGCCTTCTCTTGGGCTCTTTTCCTTTTATTTGTTTATTTCATCTAATTCCAATGTGCTAGTTTTAATTTTATCTTATTGTATTATATTATTAGCCCTTGGACACCTATTTGTTTTCTAGTGACAGACAGAAAGAGGGTGGATCCAAACGAGAGGGGAGGTGGGAAGGAACTGGGAGAAGTAGAGGGAGAAAAAGAATCTATTGTCAATAAAAGGAAAAACAAAAAACAGCCGGGCGGTGGTGGCGCACGCCTTTGATCCCAGCACTCGGGAGGCAAAGGCAGGCAGATCTCTGTGAGTTTGAGGCCAGCCTGGTCTACAAAGTGAGTTCCAGAACAGCCAGAGCTACACAGAAAAACCCTGTCCAGGCAGGGAAACAACAACAACAGAAACCACTTGCTGCTCTTGAAGAAGAGCAGAGTTTGGTTCCCAACTCCCACACTGGACAGTTTGTAAGCACCTGTAACTCCAGCCCCAGGAGATCCAACACTTTTTTTTGGCTTCCTCAGGTACCACGTATATATGTTTATACACACACACACACACACACACACACACACACACACACATAGAGAGAGATAAATAAGTCTGGGGGAGGGTTGTTTGTTTGTTTGTTTGTTGTTGTTGTTGTTGTTGTTGTTGTTTTCCAAGACATGATTTCTCTGTCTTGATGGCATGATTTGGCATGGGAAGGCAGAGCCAGGCCAGTCTAGCCAAATCAGTAAGCTGCAGACTCAGGTGAGAGTCTGTCTCAAAAACAAAGTGTAGAGAGGCTGAAGAAGACATCCAACACCAATCTATGATCCCCATGTACATTGCGCTCTCTCACTCGCTCTCTCTCTCTCTCTCTCTCTCTCTCATATAAAAAAATGATTTTTAAAAATATCAAATGTTGCCGGGCGGTGGTGGCACACGCCTTTAATCCCAGCACTCGGGAGGCAGAGCCAGGCGTATCTCTGTGAGTTCGAGGCCAGCCTGGGCTACCAAGTGAGCTCCAGGAGAGGCGCAAAGCTACACAGAGAAACCCTGTCTCGAAAAAACCAAAAAAAAAAAATATATATATATATATATATCAAATGTTGTACCTCAAACACAGGCAAATTAAAGATCCATAATGGAAAGTGTATAGCAATACTTGTCTAGCCTCCAACTACAGAGTCTCTGCTTCCACCTCCCCTATGCTGGAGTACACCATCACTCACGGCTTAAAGGGTTTGGGGTATTTTTTCAAGTGTTAAAATTCTCCACCATCACATCATCAAAAACAAAACAAACAAAAGCAAGCAACAAATACAGCCTCGAGGTTCCCTGTATTGGTAAGAGAAATTGTGAGAAAGCTTAAGGCCAGGCTGCTGCAGCAGGCGCCCCGGGATGACGAAGCTGAGCCCAGCCAAGCCTCCCCTCCCCCACCTGGCCCCTGCTCTCACTTCTATCACCAGCTAAAGGGCATGCAAAACCCAGGCTCCTAGGGAAGGGCATCCATTTCCACCTTTTCTTCCCTCGGCTTCCTCCTGTTCTTCTTCCTTCTCTAGTGACTGTGCATGGCAGGGACTCCAAACCAGCCACCAAAACACTGTGCCTTGACAACTTCATCTCTTAATTACAGTAAACATTTACATAATGCTCAGGCCCAGCCAGTGCAGAAAGATTCGTTAATGCAGAAACATGCCCTTTAACCATCCTGTTTTATTACACAAAGCCCCCGGGGACCTGAGCAGCCCAAGATTTGCAAAAGATGATGGAGAAATTGGCTGAGATATTAAGCCCCTTTCCAGGTGCAATTAAAAGTGGGGCCGAGAGCCTCCCGCTCTCATAGACAGGGGGTTGTTTGTGGTAGTGGTGGTGGTTGTTTCCTTTCAAAATCAGTCCTGCAAGGATTCCGGGTATCTGATGGTCCCCCGAATTGCTAACCTTTTCAGAAATGGGATTTTTGTCTTGATTCTCATCTTCACCGCTCCGATTCTGAACTGACAACCCTTCAGGGTTTGCTGTGCGGTCTAATATTTCCATCCCAGCACCTCAGCCTTGGAAATGAGCAGCAAATATGAGCATCTTCCATGTCTTCGATTCTCTAACCAAGCCCCTCTCTGGAGGGACCAACTTTAATCACACTGCCTGCAGCAATACCCAGCTAGCCTGAGGAGGGGCAGACCAAGCCAGGCTCAGAGGCAGCACTGGACCACCATGGTGGGCTCCCTGCTTCAGGAAGATTTGGACCAGCGTACAGGGCAAGTCTCTAGAGGTGGAAGAGGGGATAGGAGAGGGAGAATGGCCCAATTTTTAGGCTTTAACGTGGTATACACACCGTGTGTGTATGCGCGTGTGCATGCGTGTGTGCGTGTGTGTTTAGGTCAAAAGACAACTTCCTGGAATCTATCCTCTCCTTTCACCATGTGGGTCCCAGGAATCAAACTCAGGTCATCAGACTTGGCAGCAAGTTCCTTCACACAGTGAGCCATCGTGCTGTGGATTATAGATTTGCATCACCATATTCAGTGTCTCCTTGGTGTGTATATGTGTGTGTGTGAGAGAGAGGGGGGGCGGGGAGGTGCACGTCACAGCACACTTAGGGAAGCCAGAGGACAGCCTCAGGTATCAGTCCTTGTCTTCTACCTTATTTGAGACAGGTCTCTGCTGTCCACTGCTGTGCAAGCTGAGCTAGCTGACCCTGGAGATGTTGGAGACTTTCCTGTCTCTGCCTCCTATCTCCCTGTAGGGCTCTGCTAGGATTACAGAGCAATGTCTACCATGTCTAGCTTTTGAATGGGTTCCAGGGATCTGAACCCACAGCAAACACTTCACCCCCTGAGAAATCACCCCCTCACTTTTTTTAGGGTTTTCATAATTTATTTACTTTTATTTGCATTGGTGTTTTTGCCTGCATGTGTGTTTGTGTGAGGGTGTTGGGTCCCCTAGAACTGGAGTTACGGGCAGTTGTGAGCCACCGTGTGGGTGCTGGGAATTGAACCTGGGTCCTCTGGAAGAGCAGTCAGTACTCTTAACTGCTGAGCCATCTCTCCAGCCCCTCACTTTTGTTTTATTATGTAGCCTAGGCTGGACAAACTCAGAATCCTTCTGCCTCTACCTCCAAGTGCTGGGATTACAGGTGCAAACCTCTAAATCTGGCTTCCAAACAGCTTTCTGCCACAGTCCCCAACCCCGTCCCACAGTCCCCCACCCCGTCCCACAGTCCCCCACCCCGTTCCACTCCCAGCCTCTTCCTGCTATGCGAACAGGTAAGAAGGACCCCTCCTTTCTATGCTTTAGCTGGAAAGCTATGGTCATAGAGCCCCTTTGTTAGGATGCTATGTGGCTTTTGTAAGGCAGTTCTGAATGAGTCATGAATCAGGGCTGGCAAGGTCATCGCCACACCATGCTGGTAGCTGCTGAGAGGTGCCATTGTCGTTTTCTCTCCATCCCTGGAGTCACTGCAAGACCTCCCCAGAATGCATCTGATGTGTCTGTCCTCTTCTCCAGTGCCAGTGGCCTCCTCCTTAGCACTTCAAAGACAAATGAAGCATGCACCAAAGTTAGCTTCCTGAAGCCCACCTCCAAGCTGCCCACCCCAATCGGCAAGAAAAAAGCCTGGACTGAGACTTGGCTACTGGGAAGGAGATGGTGGTCAGATGGGAGCAGAGTGGGAAGGGAGGTGAGGATATGGAGGGCAAGGTCAGACAGGAAGCTGCAGAGAGGTTCAAGGGCAGAAAAACGGGCGTAGCTCACTGTGTAGAAGTCAAGGCCGGAGAGGCAGAGTGACAGACACCTGTAAGACCAGCACTGAAGGCAGAGCAAGAAGAATGGGAGTTCTAGGCTAGCCTGGGCTACACAATGAGATCCACTTTAAAAAAAAAAGTGCTAGGGCTGAAACATAGCTCAGTGGCCTATTGCTTCCCTAGCATACATTTGATCCCCCAGTACTGAGAAGACAAGGACAAGGAAGAGAGGGAAGAAGAAGAGAAGGATGAGCGGAAATGAACATGAGAGAACATAACTGTAATGGTATGTTCTAGTCTATAGGAGAACATAGATGTAATCCCAGCATTGGGATCTGAGGACAGGAGAACTGCTGAAAGTCCAAGGTCATCCTGCGCTACTCAGCGAGCTCCAGGCCAGCCGGGACTATGGAATGACATCCTCTCAAACTAACAATCACTTGGGCTAGCCAGATGACTCCGTAGGTAAAGGTATTTACTGCCAAACGGCAAGACCTGTGTTCCATCCCCAGGACACACATCTTAGGAGAGAAACAGCTATTGCAAATTGTCCTCTGACTTCCACATATTCCCTGTAGTGTGTGTTCATACACACACACACACACACTCAATGTGGCATGCATCCATACACATACATACACACACCTACCTCCAAACACTCACTGTGACATATGTGCATACACACACACACACACACACATACACACACACCTCTATACACTTCCTGTGGCATGTGTACATATACACACACACTCACACACACACACACACCTACCTCCATACACTCACTGTAGTGTGTGCTCACTCATGTGATACACTCAACTCAAGCCAGTCTTGCAGCACTTGGAATCCAAGCCTTGGGAGGTGAAGATAGGAGAATTGGAGTTCAAGGTCATTCTTGGTTGTATACTGAGTTCAAGACCAGCCTGGATTACATGAGACCTTGTCTCAAAAGGTCAAAACTAAACTGGGTGGTGCTATTTCATACCTTTAATCCCAGCACTCAGGAGGCAGAGGCAAGCTGATCCCTGTGAGTTCAAGGCCAGACTGGTCTACAAAGTGAGGTCCAGGACAGCCAGAGCTATGTAGTGAGACCCTGTCTCAAAAACACACACATACAAAAAAGTCAGCCAGGCGGTGGTGGTGCACACCTTTAATCCCAGCACTCAGGAGGCAGAGGCAGGTGGATCTCTGTGAGTTCGAGGCCAGCCTGATCTACAAAACCACTTCCAGGACAGCTAGGACTATTACAGAGAGAAACCTTATCTCAAAAAAACAAAAAAATCAAAAATAAAAATAAAATTTAAAATACTTCAACTCAAATGGGCCTAAGCCAGTGACATTACAGCTCCTTGGCCTTGAGCCAGGGTATGGAGTACGTTTCCACTTTGGCTCTTCCCACGTATATCCACATCACCAGATGAAGATTTCATGAAACACTACTGCCCCTGATGCACTCTACTGTCTTGGCTTTTGTCCCCCTGTTCTGGCCAAATTTTCTCATTGGTGGCTATGACCCACTTCATTGATTTTATGGCCCACTGAGGGGGTCTGATCCACCGTTACAAAAGCGCCAGTTTTAAGTACTAAGGAAGCTGATGGTACCAGTAACAAGAAAGGTGGATTGGGGACATTCTGCAGTTCAGTCACATCTACAAGGAGCTGGATCACTCCACTGGTATCAGCATTATGCTAAACCTGGTTTCTTTGGAAGTCCCAAAGGGCTCATGGCCGTCCAAGGTGACATGTAGGCAGACATGAGTCTGGAGGAAGAAAAGGGCAGGTTAGACTCTGAACAGTCTTTCTTAGGAGCAAGTCAGTATTTCCCAGAAGCCCCAGTGGCTCTCTCCATGGTAGTCAGAACCGTGGTCAGTCATGAATTAGTTCTCAGCAGATTGACAGGAGTCAGGGATTCAGCCATTTTGTATCCTCTACAAAGGCATGCTCTCCTTATGGATGCCATCCAACAAACTCCACTCTCGGGTTTAGTATCAGGGACAGGGTTAAATGGGGCATCAGCCAAGGCTCCACAATGGATGCTTAGCGTTAATGCCGGACTCTGAGGGTGGAAGGAACACAAAATTGGTGCTTATCAGCATGGGCAATGGGTCAAAACCAGGAATGGGCAGAGGCCAACTTCCAGTAGGACCATCGCGGAGGCTGGCTCTTCGAGTGTAGCCTGGAAGGCTAAAGACAGTACACACGTCGGTACCCACTAACTGAAAATATCTGTATGGCACATCCAGCTGAGGGAAGGAAGGTAGGTACCGGCATGTGGGGAATGGAGGCCAGCAGGCATATTCAGAGGGATGTGGCCTGGAGAAGTGAGGTGGTTCGAACCAGGGCGAGTCTGAAGTGGAACTCAATTTACAAGAAGGAACATGGGGTCTCCCTTGGTCTGACTTCTGCTGCTGTAACACAAGGCCACAACTGGAGAATTTATAAAAAGCAGACCCTAGCATGGGCCTCCTCATCCCATTCTCACACAGCAAAAGGAAGAAGGATGAAAGAAGGGTGAGATTCACATGGCGGAAGAGAGAGAAAATCCACTCCAGCAAGCCTGTTTGATGACCTCCCTCAGCCACTCGTGACTTAAACACGTCCCATTAAGCCGAGCTTCCCAACACCTTGGCAATGAAGATTTCAACATGCACTTTGGAGGAGACAGAAATATTCTAACCACAGCAGGAAAGTGTCTTGGAGAATGGTCCCTAGGGGTAGATTTTAAAAACAAAGGTTAGAGTATTGTGCTGGACTTGGTACATCACATCTCTAATCTCAATGTTAAAGAGGCTGAGGCAGGTGGATCATACGTTTGGAGCCAGATGTAATTATAGTGTAAGTTCTAAGTTCCAGGCCAGCGCAGTTTACAAAGTGAGGCCTTGTCTCAAATAAATAAATAAATAGGCTATAGTACAAGTCATCCAGATGTATTCCAGCTATCTACTGCTTGGCAGTGAACCACCCAGTACTCGCAGCCTAATACAAACATTCATTTGCTCACAACTTTACAATTTGAACATCCATCTGCTAGAGCATCTTGGCTGGAATTGGGAGACCTTATTTCCTAAAGATCGAGCAAGTTGGTGCAGGCTGCTTCCTGACAGCTCAGCCAGGGCCATGATTCTTCCTGAGGGGGAGGGGGAACCTCCTTGTATGGTTGCCTGGACTGCCCCACTGCACAGTGAATGGGTTCCAGGAGAGATGAAGTGGAAGCTGCCAGGCCTCTTCAGGTCTAGGCCCAGCATCTGGTCACCATCTGCTATTGGTCAAAAGTATCCCAGGCCCAACTCAGATCCCAAGGGGAGGAGGTATATCTTGTCGGCTTTCTTGGGCTGCCATAACAAACTGCCGGCAGGAGAGCAGCTTCAGTCACTGAGAATTCATTGGCTTGGTTCTCTCCGTTAGCCGGGTAGGTCTCCAGTATTGATCGGAGGTCGTCCAGCCTGGCAGCAGGTGCCTTTATCCACTGGGTCATCTCACCAACCCAACACCTCAACTTTGAACTTCTGCCTCCCAGAACGTACGTGTGTGTGTGTGTGTGTGTGTGTGTGTGTGTGTGTGTGTGTATGGATGTGATGGAGATGGAACCCAGGGCTTTGTGCACACTAGGCAAGGATTCTAATGCTAAACTCTATCCCCTGTGTGTGTGTGTGTGTGTGTGTGTGTGTGTGTGTGTATGTATGTATGGAAGCCAGAGGTTTGAGGTCAGGCATCTTCTTCTGTTGCTCTGCACTTCTTTATTTGTTGTTTGTTTCTTTTTGAGTTTCTCAGTAGGATCTGGGATTTGCAGATTAGGATAAACTGGCTGGCCAGCAAGCCCCAGGGGCCTGTCTCTGCCTCCTCAGTGTTGAACTTCCAGGACCAGGCCTGGCTTCTCATGTGAGTGCTGGGGATCTGAACTCGGGTCCTCATGCTTGCACGGCTGGCATTTTTAAGCCCTCCGACTCTTCTTATGAAGACGCCTGGCATTGGGTTAAGGCCTGTCTTCATCCATTGTGACTTTGTCTTTACTTGACTAAAGCCACAAAGACCTCATTTCTAAATAAGGTGACCATCACAGGTACCGGGGGTTGGGGACCTTATATCCTCTGGAAGGACACAATTAAACCCCAAACCTCTTACAAGAGGCATGGATAACAAAGAATCCACCCCAATCTGAGAATGAGCCTAGGAACAAAAGCGAGTCAGTGAAGTTCATGTGATCGAGGAGACTGTTACAATGGACAACCAGAGCTCAGTCCTCCTGGGACCACTGGGAGACGGTGAACATGCCTGACATTTCCCCAGCCAGGGGATGGAGCAGCCAGACTGTTCATCTCTGGGGGACGGTGCTTTCTGTCCTGTGGCCTGTCCTCCTTCAGGAGAAGATCTCTGGCCAGCCGTCATCAATACAGGTATTTGCAATAAGCCGTGTTTGGGGCGTAGAGGCCCTGCTACAGGCAGGTGGAACACTTACAGCACCTGCTCCTTACGGCAGTCAAGGCAAGCCCCAAGTGCCCCATGGCAGCATTCCAATCCCACAGGTTTAACCACACAAAGAGGGCTTGGAGTCCAGGTTGGGGGCAGGTCTAAGACTCATTACTAGGCAGAGAAAGGGCCCAGGCTCAACTAGGAGCTAGGCAGGCCTCAAAAGCTGCTTCCTGCTGGAAGAGAGGAGGCAATGAGTTTGTGGGCCCAGCACAATAACATAGTCAGTTCCTCAGGCCTCCCACTAGGCCTCAGCCTTTCCCCAAGCAACCCTGTTTCCACCCTAGACCTCGTGGAAAACAGGAGACAGAAGCAGGCCACGTGGGCTCCCTCCCTGCCTCTGCCCTCTCTCTTCACAAACCCTCCCAGGCTCCCCAGTCCCACACAGCTGCCTGGAGAATGCACAGCCGCGAGCTCATTTAAAATGATTCTTGCTGCATCCGTAGGAGGGAAGTCAGGTAGTGAAAACCTGGCAGAAGTCAAGTCACCTGAGGGCTGCTCTGACGGCAAGCCGCACCACTGATGGTCAAACCACAAGGGGTCCAACAGGAGAGATGGGCTGCCTGGGCCAAGGCAGCTGTGAACCCAAGGCCACCCGGCCTTAAATCCAGGCCACTGCCTCATACACAGACCTGTTTCATCCTTCCCACCCGTAATTCACCTACTCAGGCTCTCATTATGCAATGAACGACTAATCAGAAGGCCTTGTGTGCCATTCAATGGCTGTTTTCAACCCTGGAAAACTAGGTAACAACAGTTTTTGTTTGTTTGTTTGTTTGTTTGTTTGTTTGTTTGTTTGTTTTAACAAATCCCTGTAGTCAACCAGGCAGTGGTGGCTCACACCTTTAATCCCAACACTTGGGAGGCAGAGGTAGGCAGATCTCTGTGAGTTCAAGGTCAGCCTGGTCTACAGAGCAAGTTCCAGGACATCCAGGGCTACACAGAGAAACCCTGTCTCGAAAAACAAAACAAAACAAAATCTCTGTAGTCATGAGAGTTTACATCTTATGGGGACAGAAAGGTAACATGTAGAGTGCATTTTATGACAGTGAGTGGAAGCAAAGACCAGAAGAGGGAGAAGTAGGGTGTGTGGTGGCTTGGGATAGGTTTTGGAAGCATGACCAAGTATTCACTAAGAAGTTCACCCTTGAGGAGGTGCTGACTGGAGCCCTGTGGACAGTGAAGAAAGAGCAGGCCAGCGAACAGCACTGACAGTACTGATAGTCAGTACAGAGGCTGAATATGCCTAGACTATTCCAAGAACTGCAAGAGGCCTGTGTGACTGGGATGGGGGAGGGGAGGGGACTGGTCTTGGGCTCAGATGACAGAGAAAGGTAGGCCCCAGATCATCTCTCAGATAACAGAGGAGACTTCCAGAACTTTCTGTGCTGAAAGGAGCAGTGTGTGACTTGAGTTTTTAAGCAGATTTCTCTGGCTGTTGTTTCACGAACACACTGGAGAGGGGAGAAGGTAGAAGGGGGTCACCAGAGGAGAGACTATAGAAGCAGTAATCTCCATAACCACATGCTAAGAAGCCCTGTGCGCCGCGCATGGTAGAAATATTCTTTTAGTGGGAATTGGGTTTTCTCATTTGAAACAGACTTAGGCTGGGAATGAAGCTCAGGGGAAGAGCAATTGCCTAGTGTGTTTTGAGGCCCTGAGGTCCTTCCCAGATTCACAGAGGAGAAGGAAAGAGATGGGGAAGGAGGGAGGCCATGAAGAAGATATGACCTTGGTCAGCTGGCAAGCTCTCAGTCCAGAAAAATTCTGGTAGTTTGGATTTTCCATGAGACCTTTAGACAAGTTTTGGTGCTGGAAAGATGGCACAGGGATTGATGTGGTGCTTCCTGAGGACCCAGGTTCTGTTCTCAGTACCTACCTGTGGCTCACAACTGTCTAACTCCAGTTCCAGGGGGTCCAATGCCCCTCTTCTTGCCTCCACGGGCACCTGCACACACATGGTGCTCATAAATTCATACAGCCATATGCATAAATATAAGTAAATCCTAAATGAAAGAAAGAAAGAAAGAAAGAAAGAAAGAAAGAAAGAAAGAAAGAAAGAGAGAGAGAGGGGGAGGGAGGGAGGGAGGGAGAGAGAGAAGGGGGAGAGAGAGAGAGAGAGAGAGAGAGAGAGAGAGAGAGAGAGGAAGGAAGGAAGGAAGGAAGGAAGGAAGGAAGGAAGGAAGGGAGGAAGGAAGGAAGGAAGGGGGAGAGAAAGAGAGAGGGGAGAAGGAAGGAAGGAAGGAAGGAAGGAAGGAAGGAAGGAAGGAAGGAAGGAAGGGGGAGAGAGAGAGAGAGGGAGGGAGGGTGGGAGGGAGGAAGGAAGGAAGGGAGAGAGAGAGAGAAAGGTCGGCCTGGGGGCGTGGGAAGCGGTTCAGCGGGTAAAGCGTTTGCTGTGTAAGCATGAAAACTGAGTGTGGATCCCAGCACTCACATACAGAAGCTGGGTACGATAACACAGAACTGTAATCTCAGAGCTGAGGGAGCAGGGACCACAGTGTCCCCAGAGCTTGTGGACCACTCATAGCTGCATTCGGAAACTCCGGGTTCAATGAGAAACCTCATCTAAAAACTCAGATAGAGGGCTGGCAAGATGGCTCAGTGAAGCCTGACACCCTGAATTAGACCTCCAGGACCCACACAGTGGAAAGAGAGATCCGACTTTTACAAATTACCCTCTGACTTCCATGCTAGTGTTGTAGTATACACATGTATACGCACGCATACACACATAAACACACACATGTGCACACACACACACACACACACAAATATAATTTTTAAATGTTTAGAGAGAGATAGAGGAAGATACCCAATATCAAGTTCTACCTTCCACAAGGATGTACACACACATATGTACACACATGCTAATACCTACACATGCATATACCACAAGCACATAAAGTAATTAATTAAGCCCATACGAGTTCCTCATTTTCTACTACTGCCTCCTTCCTTCAGATAAACCACCAAAACTTCCATTCTGTTCAGTTGTTTGAAGCAAAATGGCTTCAGTCAGGCCCAGGAGAAATTAGAAAGGCTGGGCAAGCCTGGGCCCTGCCATTCCCAATGGGCAGAGCAAGTGACAGAAACCCAAAGTTGGGATTTACCTGTTTGCCTGAAGCTCTTTCCCCTCAGTAGCCCTTGACAGTAACCAGGCCTGGGTGTTCTCCAGCGCTGGGGCTCTTAGGGCAGGCCCACCACTGATGTTGGCAGGCACCTGGGAGCCAAGCCCTCCCCTCGGGTTTTGTTTTCAACCGGAGCCAAAGCTTTAGAAGGATTATATGGGATCAGCTGTTCCCAGAGCCTGTTGGAAGTACATAGACCGGTATTTTTTAATAATTATGTTAGTATTTTGATGTGCTTGGACAAAGAACTGCCATGGCTTAATATTCTGCTTAGGAGGGAGCTAAAGCGCTTAGGGTTGTGCTTCTTTTCTTTTCTTGTTTTCCTGTTTGTTTGTTTGCTTGTTTGTTTGTTTTTTTTTTTTCTGAGACAGGGTTTCTCTGTGTAGTCCTGGCTGTCCTGGAACTCACTCTGTAGACCAGGCTGGCCTCGAACTCACAGAGATTCACCTGCCTCTGCCTCTTGACTACTGGGATTAAAGGCGTGCGCCACCACCGCCCAGCTCAGCATATATATGATGATTTAAATAAACAAGATTACAAAGCTGGTATAAGATAGAGCCATCTCAGGAGAAGAGGAGAGGATGTACCTGCTGCCATCTGCAAGGATTTGAAAACTATCCCCTTCTGCTGGGCATGGTGGCTCATGCCTTTAATCTCAGCCCTCAGAAGGCAGATCTCTGTGAGTTCCAGGCCAACCTGGGCTACTTATTGAGTTTGAGGCTACCTGGGGCTATACTGTGAGATCCTGCCTAAAAGTAAAATAAAATATAACTTTCACACTTTGTGGCTGGAGAATGTATCGAGGCCCTGAGTTCCATCCGGACCACAGCATCACCCAGATGTGGTGGTCCACACCTGCACTCAGGAGGAGCAGGCAGGAGTACAAGGTCTTCCTTGGCTACATGGTAATTTGAGACTGGCCTGGGCTACATAAGATCCTGTCTCAAAAGGAAAAAAAACCAAAAAAAGCCAGGTGGCGGTGGCCCATGTCTTTGATCCTAACACATAGGAGGCAGAGGCAGGCAGATCTCTGAGTTGGAGGCCAGCCTGGTCTACAGAGCGAGTTCCAGGACAGCCAGGGCTGTTACACAGAGAGACCCTGTCTCAAAAACACCCACACATACAAAAAGGAAAAAAAAATTCACACTTTCACCTCCCAAGTTGTACCACCAATAACACCTTAGCAAGTAGCTGCCCTTGTCTTCTACTGCCCTGTAGCACATTAGGCAGACTTAAACGGCTTCAAAGGCCACCCATTTATCTCCTGTTTGCGAAGGTCAGAAATCCAGGTAGACTTGTTTGTACTGGGTCTCTCAGAAGGCCAAAGTCAAAGGTCTGGCACTTCCATCTTCATCCAGACCATTGGCCAACTTCAGCTCCTTGTGTGGTAGCTGTTTCCTGGCTGGATGTCACTTGTGAAATGCCACTGCTTGCAGAGGCCACCGGAAGGTTCAAGACAGAGATAGTTCAGAGAAAATGCTTTGTTTTTTAAAGTTGTTGGTTTGGGAGTTTGGGAGTTTTTGTTTTGTTTATTTTTTGTTTTGGGGGGGATTGTTTTTTTTCCTGGCTCTGTGTTGTAGTGCATGCCCGTAATCCCAGCACACAGGATGCTAAAACAAGACAATTACCACCAATTCTAAACCAGCCTCTGCTACATAGCAAACCCCTGTCCTAAACAACAACAAAAAACTTCAGAAGCTCTTAGGGGTTAGAACAACAACAACAGAACTATACTAACAATAGACCCATCATGGTAACACACGTTTTAGTCCCAACATTTGGGAGGCTGAGGCTGAAAGATCAAGCCTTGGAAGCCAGCCTGGGTAACATAACAAGACCTTATCTCAAAACCCAAGCAAACAAAAAACCCACATGTAGTAGACCGGCATGGTGGCTCACATCAATAATGCCAGCACACGAGAGGTACAGGGAGAAAGATTTTCACGAGATTGAGGCTAGCCTGAGCTACATATTGAGAACCTGTGTAAAAAAAATTTTTTTAACTACCATGCCGGGTACAGTGGCACAAGTCTATAATCCTAGCACTTAGGAGGTGGAGGCACTCGGGGTGGAGAAAAAAGGCCATCCTCAGATATATAGTGAGTTTAAGGCCAGTCTTAGACCTGGGATATGTGAGATCCTGTATGTGTGTGTGTGTGTGTGTGTGTGTGTGTGTGTGTGTACACAACAATTAAGAACTACCATGTTTTCTCTCCTGTATTTATACCTGAAGGAATTTGTCAGCATGCACTAGAGACTTCTGCATACTGAGCCCATCGAGATACTATTTATGAAAACCTAGATAGGGAATCAGCCTACATAGTCATCAACGTATGAATAGGTGAAGAAAACGTGGTCCAGAAGGCTGAAGAGATGACTCAGCAGTTAAGAGCACTACTTGCTCTTTCAGAGGGCCTGGCCTCAATTCCCAGCTCACAGCCATCTGTAGCTCCAGTTCCGGAGGATCTGACACCCTCTTTTGACCTCTCTGGGCACCAGGCATGCAAGTGGTTTGAAGAAGTACATCCAGGCAAAACATCCATACACATAAAACAAATCATTTTTTTTTTAATTTTAAAAAGGAAGAAAGCATGGTGTACATACACCATGGAGTACTATTCAGTCACAAAGAAGAGTCAAATTCTACCACTTGAGGGAAAATGGACAGAATTAGAGATCATCATAGTACGTGAACTAAACCACAGAGAGATCAGACCCACATATTCTCCCCCCTGTGTGGAAGCTATAAAGGCTTGAGGATAGCAGACGGATTAGTATCGATTGGGAAAGGGGGTGAGAAAAGGAAATTGGATTTGACCAGTGCTCGCAGTATGACTACCACACTGAATCCTATTAATATGTACAACTGATACATGTTAATAAAAAATTGAAAACGCTAAAAATAAGGGGCTGAGTATGTAGCTCAGTGGTAGAGGGCTGCCTTGTACCCATGTGACCCTGGACCTCATCCCTAGAACTGTAAAAACAGTAATAATTTAAAAGACAGGGTACTTCCGTGATGATCTCAATTGTACCAACCACAAAACTCAATCCTGGGGGTGAAATCCCATCACATGAACAGGTTCTGGGATTCAGGGGTAAAACCTGGTGGCCCTCTTTTTTTTCTCTGTGTAGCTTTGGAGCCTGTCCTGGAACTCCAGGCTGGCCTCAAACTCCCAGGGATCTGCCAGCCTCTGCCTTCCGAGTACTGGGATTAAAGGCGTGTGCTATCACGGCTAGCTGGAGGCCCTTTTATATTGGAATTCTGCCCATCACAATATCTTTTGAGTTCGTTCTCTCTATATATAACATTTGTAAATGCATATGTGGATCACAGACACCATAAAAACTTGCTTTTTTCCAGTCATTGCTCCCCAGTGGCACCCTCCCACCTCCAAAAGGGATGTCTAGGACCAAACTGAGCCATGCACACTGCGGCAGCAGGAGTCCAGCAAGCATGGTAGCTAAATCCCCCAGCACCCTCGCTCTTGTGCTGGGACCCTGTTCACCAGCCTCCAGAGGTACTTGGGGTTGAGCCCCGGTTAGTCAGTAGCTTGCTTGGTGAACCTCCCTTTATTGGTAAGCTTTCCTCTCCTGGCGCCCCCTTCCAAACCCCACTGGCATCTTCCCACCCAAGGAAAAGACTTCAGCCTGCCTGCTTTAAGACAGCATGGTCAGCGGAGATCATCTCAGTGTTCTGTGTTTTCTTTCCTTTTTTTCCCCCACAGAGACACATTCGTGTATTATTAATGCAATAAAATCCATTTTAAATAATAAATGTTTTTTTAATAATGTATTTATTTTTATTTTATGTGCATTGGTGTTGTGCCTGTATGTATGAGGGTGTCAGACCTTGGAGTTACAGACAGTTGTGAGCTGCCATGTGGGTACTAGGAATTGAACCCCAGTCCCTTGGAAGAGCAGCCAGTGTTCTTAATCACTGAGCCATCTCTCCAGCCCCAATAATAAATGTTTTAAGAAGAAAAATTCACTGGGGAGCAGTGGCTCATGCCTTTAATGCCAGCACTCAGGAGGCAGAAACAGGAAGATCTCTGTGTTCGAGACCACCTGATCTACAGAGCAAGTTCCAGGCCAACCAGGGCTACACAGGGAAAAATAGGAAGGGAGAGGAGGAGGAAAGAAAAGAAAAACCCCATACCCTATATCCCTTGTCCCACTTGCCCCCAGGTCTGCGCGCGCATACACACACACACACACACACACACACACACACACACACACACACACACGGGCGAGCCATCATTCACAGAAGCTGACATTTGCAGAGCAGCCTATGTGAATGTGCAGCGCCTGTCCTCTATTTAGCTTGCTTCGGATGGCACATCCATCTCCCCTACCTCCCCAGATCCCTTTAATAGAATCGCAAATAACAGAAGGGGTATAAGGCAGTAGGGGGCAGAGTGGGGGTGTCATCAGACAAGAGGTTTCAGCAGTCTCCAGAAGACAGAGAGCAGAAGGAAAGGTGGCAGCAGATGACACAGAACAGAGGGAGCCACAGCTGGAACCCTCCCAGGCAGGAGGGCGGGGAAACACTGGAGGCTGAGCTGGCAAGGGTCCCTGAAGGCAGAAGTGGGCAAATGGCTGGAAACAGCTGGACCAACTGACCACCCCAAATACCATCCTACCCTGAGGTCGGGGAGGGCGCGGGGGCAAACCTCCCAGTCTCTTATGGTTGACTTTGGAGCTGATGTGTCCACTTCCTGACAACAAATGCCAATGGCTCTTTTCTGAAACTCTGGAAAGCCAGGTATAGTGGCCCTCCTCTGAAATCCAAGCATTTGGAAGGCCAAAACACAAGGGTGGAGAGTTGAAGGCCATTCTGGACTACAACTACATAGTGAGTTCCTGACCCTTGACTCCTGATAGATAGATAGATAGATAGATAGATAGATAGATAGATAGATAGAT
>CABHPH010154850.1:0-46279 GCA_902168325.1 Peromyscus nudipes
AGCAAAATTTATATGAATTTCAATATTACTCTGCTTTAATAGACTTATGGTGCACAGAATTGATGAAGCCTCCATTTGGTGATTTACTTTGTTTTGTTTTGTTGTTGTTTTTTGAGACAGGGTTTCTCTGTGTAGCTCTGGTTGTCCTGGAACTTGCTCTGTAGACCAGGCTGACCTCAAACTCAGAGATCCACAGGTCTCTGCCTCCAGAGAGTTGGGATTAAATGCATGCACCACCATGGTGATGATTTTTTGTTTGTTTGGTTTTTGTTTTCTTTTTTTTTTTTTTTTTTACTCAAATATTTCCAAAGTACCCTTGGAGAGGAGTGGAGAAGAAAGACACATTCAGCATTTCCTTCACACAACAACAAAAATGTCACACGGATTTAATTTGGAACCCTAAGGATGTTTAGTGTGGAATGCTAAGGAGGAAAATGTCCAACAATTCATAACTCCAAAATGCTTTGCAGGACTACAGCAAAACTCTTCACCTTCTCAGACAATAACTAGCCATGTGATAGTATTAGCATCATGTGGATTTCATTCCTCTGCTTTTCGTCTCTCTAATCCATCTCCCTTTAGTTTAAGGTGTTCAGTTACCGTGTGTTAAAGGACAATGAAAAAGGGTTCTCATTTAAAATTTCCGATTCGTAACAAAAGTAACTGCCGGCAACCAGAAAGGGGTGAAAGAGAGTCACCCCAGGGAGGGCAGGCACTGTTTCATGTGACAGAAAAGTTCTCATTGGCTGTGAAAACTGAAACAACCAAGGCTAGAGCAATTACTGAACACCGTCAGTGGCAGCCCCAGACCGTCCTCTGTGGCTCCAGGAAAAAGAATGGGTCCTTCTCTGACAGTTCCACTGCTTCTCCTTTGTGTGCAGCTGACCTGTGAGTCGGGACAGTGGCAAGTAGGGGAGGAAGCACACGTGAGAAAGAGCCATACAGCCTTGGCAGCAAAATACAGGGGAGCCGGGACAAAGTGGGTCTCATTCTAAGAAGCATAGGACAATCAGGGAAATTCTAAACCTGAATGTTATAGCATTTTTTGCAAATGAAAATCTCTTTGTGTTCTGCTTAAGCAGGGTCAAATGGACAACCACCGGTGGAACAGAGTCCTCCTTCCCTGACAACTAAGGAAGGTCAGGACTTCACACTGAATTGTAGTTACCGAGACAGAGCTTCCAATGTCCTCCGGTGGTTTAGGCAGGACCCTGAGGGGGGCCTCATCACCCTGATACAAATGTTTCCAACTGTAAGAGAGAAGATCAGTGGAAGATTCACAGCCAGGCTGGATATAGAAGGTCAACTCTTTTCCCTGCTGGCAAAGGATGCCAAGCTCCAAGACTCAACTCGGTTCTTCTGTGGAGTGGGCACACAGTGCTCCTCCGCCACCTGCAGCCTTTACCTAAACCCGGTAGAGAGGCCCAAGAACGCACCCTTTCATCTGGGTGTCAAGAACACACTTTTGCTATGAGCAAAAGATGTGAGGAGGCCCTGCAAAAACTTGGCGAATGTTCCCTTCCAGGACCTGTGCTACTAGACAATGCCTTCAAATACCGCCCAATGCAGTTTGCATCTCAGTGTGAAGCCCAGACTCTCCAGTCAATACCAGAAAGAGAACACACCAAAAGACCTTTGTAAAATGCCTGCCTTTGAGCTTCTTTGTAGGCTTTTACAAAGATGTCACAATACAAATCTTGAAAGCCAGAGCCATCCGATTCAGTTGTGAAAGAAAATATATTTGACATTTCAAAAAAATTAGCTTAGAAGATCAAGTTATAAAAACCTACAGGAACCAGTATAAAACTTACCAAAAAAAAAAAGGGTGGGGGGGGAGAGGGAGTGAGAAGATGCCACCTCCTGATAGCAAAGTTCAAACTAGGGAGAAAGTTAAGGCTGTGCTCACAGATAATGAGCGGTGGGCCTTTGGAAACTAGCAGATGCCTCGGTCTTTTCTAGAGTCAGAATCTGAAGCCTGTAGAGTGGGAAGCAGGTTACAGAAGACTGTGTGAGGAGCAGTGAGCATAGACACCCAGTGTTCAGAGCACTGTTTCTCATGTCGAAGCCACCAGAGAGCACCCACTACAGAAAATGCTCTGAATGGCCACATGGGTGAGACGATCCATACAAAGACTGCCAGTCAGCCTCTGTCCACATCCACTGCACTGCCTCAGCAATGCTCATGAATAGGTCATCCAAGACAACAGAACCAAGGTTTTCTACACCTCAGAAGCGGGGTTTTTCTCTTATCAGGTCAGATTTAACTACTTCTGGTAACAAACATCTAACCTATCACAGTAGATACAACTGAGCTTGTAATATGGAACTATACTCGTATTGTTGTTTCTTATCACTGAGACCAAATATTCCACAAGAAACAATTTAGTAGATCATCTTGGCTCACAGGGAGAGCAAGAAAGGCGTGGTGATAGGACCTGATCCTGTCTATGGTAGCTAAGCTTGTAGTGTGGCCTGCTCACGTTCCAGTACCTACTAGGAATAGACAGGGTGGGCCTGGAAGTAAGGTATTGCTGTAATCTTCAAGTCCCATCATCCAGGTAGACCCCATCTCAAAAAAAAGTTCTAAAACCTTCAAAAACATCATCATTTACTGAGGATCCACTGTTCAAATACATGACCCTGTGGAGAAATTTTACTCTCAAACCATAACATTCCAGACCAGTACCATATGACTTATGGTCATCTCATAATCTATATATGCTCAGTTTAACTTCAAAAATCCTCATAGTCTTATACTGTTCAAACGTCTATATTTCTTCCTGAGACTCAAATTAAAGCTTTATCTATGAGCCCCAGTAGAATCAAAAGCAAGTTACATACTTCCAAAAGACAATGGCTGAGATTAAATATTCCTATTCCCAAAGGTCAGGATGGGGGCAAAATCAGAGAAGGTTCTCACCAAAACAATATTAAAAAGCCAACAGTACAAACACCATACACTGTCACTCCATTTCCAACATCTGGGGCTTGGGGTGACGTCAACTGGTCTCCAACAGGTTTGAGAAGCCCTACACTCCCAGGTCCGCCACCTGCAATCCATACAGCCTCTTCCCTGGACAATCCTCTCTCGGTGCCTGCAGCTTTCTTCGGCAGACATTCTATCCACAGAAACTCAGGCTTTAACTTCACAGCTGATCCTGATCACCATGAAGATACAGGGTTGCAGCTATCCAGTAGGAGCCAGAAAGGTGTGTCAAAAACTCATTTGTGCATTGACGTTTTTTATCATTTCTTTTACAATGGCTTTTGGGTGTTTTGTACCATTGGTTAACTGTAAACTGGTCAGTGTGGCAGCCATGATCTAACAAGGGCAGAATAAGCAGGGACTTAGCCTTTTCGGGAACAGAAGTCTAGGTAATTTCCTGAAGAAAGAAATCCTCTAGGACAATGTGAGTATTCTCAAATGGTAAGAAGAATTAAGAATGGGTGATTTTGAAGGAAAATATATGTGAATTACAGCCTTGGAATAAACGGTAGCAACTTTAATTCACCCCACTAACCTTTTCTGTCTTATTTCCAAATGCTGGAGTTCTAGGTGGTGTGACCACAAAGCACAGGTCTGGGGACCTATTAGTACAGATGCTATTGGTGACCTACTCATCTTCGTGGTGGTTAGCTCTGCACACTGGGCATTACTTGCTGAAAATTCTAGCAACTCTGAAGACCACTTTCTGGCCAGGGGAGCAACATGGACAGTGTTTGGATAACTTTTGGGTAGCTAGAAGTATCAAAATTTGTATCATAAGAGCAGTAATTAGTCAGCTATGGAAAAATTCACAGGTAATTTCCCCAGCCTCTTCAAGATTCATTTGGGGTAACCCCAAAGGGTATGCTATCAGTATCTCCCAGACATACCCAACTATATTGCTCTCCAGTTCACTATAGTGGTAGCTGACTTTTGACTTCTCTTCCCAATTTACTTCCAACCAACATTCTCTAAATGCAACCACAATAAGGTACTTGTACACAAATCTCCGTATTGGTACTGACTTGAAGGGATCTAAAACCAAGATACAGGAATTCAAATCGTGAGGCCAGGATGGAGAGGCTGTAGGAGAAATTCTAGCGCCTCTTCCATCCCCATCGTTAGAGAGGATGAGATTTTAGTAGCTTCCATTAGAGTCAGTTGCAACCCTCCCGACTCCTTGCCTGTTTCTGTGAGTAGAGGCACGGAGCCACCTGGCTGTGCTCCCCAGACAGCACCCATCATGTGCCAGAACTCCAGCTCATGTCCCAGCTTGGGACTCCAGCTCTGGAATTACATAGATCCCTGCCACTTGCTCTGGAAGAGCACAACGCTAATGAGTCAGTGAGGGGCCTTCTAGAGTTCTTGTTTCATATTTTCTCAAAATGGAATAAGTTTTAAGAGCCACGGAATATAAGCCAAGCTATCTGCAGCAATTATGCTGATGAGAGTGTCTGTAACCACCATTTCAGAGCTTCTTGAGGTAGCACAAGCAACATCCAGTTGTTTTTAAATATCCATGGAAATTAGATCTTATGTGTTCTGTTTCTTCCCTTTATTTCTGAATTTAGTTAGTTCTTTCCTCTCAGAAGCGTCTTTTTCCTCCTTTGTCACTTTAAGAAATTATGAAGATGTAAACAACTGAACACCTTAGCTTATCTATCAGATTTGTTTGATTGGCCATAATTATGTTCTACCTAGCATACTTTAATGTGTTATTTTTGTAAGAAATTTTCTAACTCCATACCTTCTTTCCATTCTGTCCACAAAAAAAAAAAAACCTCACTGTTCACTTTCATTTAAACTATAACTAAAGGCCTGCTTTCTGAGAAACAGAACAACAAAGGGCCAGAAAACTCTCTCGTCAGTGACATAGAATCACCCACCCACCTGTGAAAGATTCCCCTGCTCTGAAGAACTGCCAGTAAACATAGACGACAACCTCAGAGCTGGAGGCTTTGGCTGCAGGGGACAGCTGCGAGCATAGCAATGGTTAGCTCCCTGTGGGCAGTTGTGGTCACCACCTGCCTAGGTAAGGAAGTTGTGGGTCTTTGTTCCTATTGGCATCTAGGGTTTTGAAGAAAGAGGGAAGATTAATAGTAAAAAATGCTGTATTGCTCAAAACCAAGCTTCCGGGAAACATAAGGCTGGTAACCGCTACCTGGCGCTGGAATCAAGAGGAAAGGCAGATGAGGGTGGGAACCAGCTGGAGTCTGTTTCTCTCACTGACAGACACCACAATGGAGCCATTTCCCTCTTCCTTTCCACAGGAGCCAGCATGGCCCAGACAGTCACTCAGCGTCAGCAGGAACAGTCTGTGTTGGAGACAGAGTCAGCAACACTGGACTGCACCTTCGACACAACTGATACTAATTACATCTTGTTCTGGTACAAACAGCAGAGAGGGCAGGTGATTCTTGTTATTCTCCAAGAAGCTTATAAGCAGCAGAATGCAACTGAGGACCGCTTTTCTGTGAACTTCCAGAAAGCAGCTAAGTCCTTCAGCCTCAAGATCTCAGACTTACAGCTGGAGGATGCTGCGACGTATTTCTGTGCACTCATGGAGAGGGGCACAGTGACACAGGCAACAGACAGGGGCTGACAGAAACCTCAGATCTCAGTGTCTGTGCGAACTTTGAGGAAGTGCTTGGGGTTCCAGACGAGAAAATCATCAACTTCTTTAAGAATAAACGCTACTCTCCTCCAGCTCTAAGAAACACAGGGAAGGGGGCATCTGCAGACCTTACCTCTCAAAGTAACAGTAAAGACGACAGGGCAGAAGTCCTGGTTTCATGGTGCTTCCATCGTTACCCTTGACTCTCAGAGCTTTGGCTCATACGCTAGAGAGATCGGACATCTTAAGCTTTCCCTCTGTTCAGCGAGTCTTTGTAATTTAGAAATTTTTACCTCCAGGAATTTTGTCAAATGTTGTTCATACTCTTCATTGACCATCCACACCCAAACATAAATCTCTCCAAACCATCATACTATGGGGTCCTCACCAAGATGGGACTCCGCTGGACCTACCATGCACTTGCAAGATGACTTAGTGGTACCTACATCAGATGGCCTAGAAGAATGATGGGGTGGCTTGCTAAATGAAAACTTAAAGCACCAACTCCAGTAGCATGCTTGGTATCTATAATGCTGTCCTCCAGGATGTGGTGACGTTCACTAAAGAACTAGCCAGTACACGGCACTGAGGCATGAGTTTAGAAACCAGGAAGTAAACGTAGAATGGAAACACCTCATCTCACTCCCTGAATCCACTTTCAGGAACTGTGTTTCCTTTCCCTACAACACTAGGGCTCTGCTGGGTTCAATATCTTAGTTCCAAAAGAAAGCATGCTTCCACCAGAGAATTCAAGCAGGTTGAACTGCGTCGGCTTCTGTGGTTGTCATCTAGGTTACTTTGAACTCCGTATGTCCATGGTCTTCTCAGCAAAGTGAGGAGTTAATAACTGGAGAGGGCTAAGTGATCTGGTTATCATGAGACACCACTTGCTGTGACAGGTGAGGAGAAAGAGGAATATGATTGGAAAGCAGATGCTGCACAATGGTGTCTTTACTGCTCACATAACAACATGAGCAACAGATAGAAGTATAGCAACAAGCTCTGAGAAGACCACAGTGCTCAGGATGTAAAAGCTCTCAGCAATGAAGACATGGGCCAGTCCACTGGGCAGGCAATCCAGGCCCACTACATGTTATCCAAGGGTAAGGAAATCTTCAACGTATAGAATAGGAGACAGAAGAGTGGGGTACCGATTACAGCCTTATCTCCAGCTAAGGAAATGGAGTTAGAATTCATGTCATGAAACCTTGCTATATTAAATACCACAAAGAGAGTTGAAGCTACTCAGTGGAAATACTGTAGGGCAAGCATGCATCAAGAGTGCAGAGAGAGCCATTGCAAGTATCTCATTGAAATCGTTGTCCCATCCAGAGCCCTAGCTCTGATTTTAGCCACCGTAAGGCTGGAGTGGAGACTCACCTGAAACTGATAAAAATCAAACACAAATGAGTTTCCCTCCCTACTTCAGCCTGTGATGCCTTGAGAGCTCACACAGTTCTTGAGCATACACCGCCTGAAGGTGCCTGGGAATTTACCCTCACCCCCGACAGGAAACCCCAGCCACCAGAGTGCACTCTGTCTTTCAGCTAAACCACTCTAAGAGGCATCCTGCTGGCTTCTCTGCCAGCGTCCAGCTCCAGTGTGGTGGTGGCATCTCCACTTTATCACTCCTGACCCCAGGACCACTTCCTAAACAGGCTACACTCTTCTGCTTCAGCCTCTCCATAAGGGAAAACCAAATACAGGGATTCTTTTAAAAAGTAATGAAGAAAGAGGAGAACTTTTCTGAGCAGATTATTAATGAGGGAAAGTGAGCACCTAAATGACTATGAATAAGGGCCAAGCTTACCTAGGGTGAAACACCGATTTTTCTTAGACTACGATGCGGCAGATCACATTTACTAAACTGCAGTCTAGATGTATGTCATCACATCTGTTCACCACCCAAAAGGTGTACATATTGTTAGCCATGGACATTTTCAAAAGTTCCTCTATTTTGGCTAAATCATGACAAGTTAAAAAAAAAAAACATGGTAATTCGCATTCCAGAAATAATATAGCTTGTTTCCCTGGACCCCTGCCAGCACCATGGCAGACACCTGATCACAGCTGGCCACAGGGGCTGTTTACAGACACCCTTTCACTCACTACTCACCATTCGTGGATCACTTCTAGAAATGGCCAGTGTCCACCCCTTCTACATCCCTCCCCCTCAACATTTTCTCCATAACTCTCCCTAGTCATATTCGGCAGTTGTAAAATCTCCTCCACCAAATAAATTGGTCCATTACTTTTCAATTTAGCTGTGAACAGAAAGCAGCCACAGTTTTTACCAAAAATAACACAAGAATGGTCTCTAATCCAGTGGCTAATGTTGTTCCCCTCTGAAACCTCTTGATCTGGACCTCCGTAGTCTACACTGCTCTCAGCACTACTGTCTCCCAAGCTCTTACTAGGAAGGCTTATTAGCCCCACGTACAGCATTTGATCTCTTTCCTAGGCCAAAGTCCCAAAGGCTTCTACATTCCTACAAAAAAAATTGCATGGTCAGACTTGTCACAATAGCCTGCTGCCAACTTCTGTCTTAGTGCCTTTTCCAGTGTTGTGACAAAGCACCATGGTCAAGGCAACTTATAAGGAAAGCATTTAATTAGGCTTATGGCTTCAGAGGTGAGAGTCCATGATGGTGGAGCATAGATACGGTGGCAAGAACAGCAGAGAGCTCAAATCTGGACCTGCATGTGGGAAGTAAGGAAAGAGTTGGCACTCTGAAAATCGGTTGAGTCTTTTGAAACCCTGAAGTCCGCCCCCAGTGACATAACTTCTCCAACAGGGCCACATCTCCTAATCCTTCCCAAATAGTTCCATCAACTGGGGACCAAATATTGAAAGATATCAGCCTATGGGGGGCATTCTTATTCAAACAATCACAAGATATTATGGAAACTTCAGGAGGTGAAACCTTTCTGGAGGAGCTATATCACTGGAAATTTGCCTTAAGGATTCATACCCTCACCCCATTTCCTGTTCCCTTTCTCTGCTTCCTGTGTATGAATAAAAAAAGGATCAGCCAGCTTCCTCCTGCTGCCATCATGCCATGCCTTTCCTTCCATAATGGATTCTTTCCTCCGGAACTGTAAGCCTCTTTACCACTCTAGTTGTTGATGTGAACCTGGAAGAACAGGGCCTAAAAATGAGGTGGACTAAAGTCTCATGCAATAGGCAACTTTATTCAGAGCATCAGACAGTTTGTACTCTGAGAGTTAAGAAGAATCCCTTGAGTAAAGTGTACAATCACAAAGACAAGCCGAGCGTGGCAAAAATGTGTTTTTCCATAGAGGCATATGAATAACAACAGCTGAAATAAATTCACTCCTACCCACTATACCTAGGAGGAGCACAAAAAACATCCCAAGAACAATTCTGTCTTTTGAAGAAACTGAGATCACAAGACTCTTGTCTTGTTTTCTTGGTGTTTTCTCACAAGCCCTCAGAATTCTCACACAACTCCGTTCTTGGACTGTGTTCTGACATAAGCCAACACAAACTCTGTGGTCCTTAAGTTGTTTTTGGTCATGGCATTTTATTACAGGGACAGAAAAGTAACTAATACACCAACCCAATTTGAAAAATGGGGCTTTACAATTACTTGTCTCCTAGTGGGAATGGAAAAAAAAAAAAAACAGTACTTAAGGTGGCCGATCATGACTAAATCGAGGAGATTATCTAGGGCACCAGTGAAAAACCTAGCCTTATTTTTCTCCCTATCAGAAACTATGGCTAAACACACAATTCTCACTCCCTACACTGATGAAGGGAGATTACATCTCCACCTCCATTTCAGTTCCCTGTCACCACCTGACATTAGAAAGAGGTTTCAAAGATTAGAGGATGGCCCTTATGTTCCTCAGGAGGACCTTATAAAAGTAAACTTCAAGGTCTCTAATAGCAGAGGAGGCTCTCAAAACACAAAACCTCAAGCCAAATAATGTTAAACAGCAAATGCTGGCATCAGCCTTGACCCAGGGGTCACCCCATGAACACTCAAACAAAGACCTCCCCACTCAACGTCTTGCCCACCCAAGGCCTGCTTTAAACATAGCCAAGTGGGCCACTGACTGCAAAGAGCCTGCCCCAATCCACGGTCACTGCCTCATTTCTGCCATTGTTGTTGGGGGAAAGGACACTGGAAATTAGATTGTGTTCGGCAAACTGCCAGTTTCTGAAAGTCCACCTCTGAACTAGAGCTGAGTGAGTTTTCTGGGATTTACTGTTGACTGATGGGAGCCCAGGAATGGTCACCCCTATCACTGTCACCCTCAGTGAACTCAAGTAACCCTGTCAATAACCTATAAGAACAGGCGGTATTTATTGGATTGCAGGGGGTGGGGACCTAATTATTCAGTTTTACCTGAATTTGCTGGATCCCTGAAAGAGTCCCTTCTCTATAATGGGGGTAGAAACCATTCCCATAAAACACAAATAGACTGTAGTCTAGTTATTTACCGTACAGTCTATGTGGGCATTCCTTTTCCTGTTCATCACTGTTCCTTCCAGGCTGTCCAACCCCTCTCCTGGGACATG
Source organism: Peromyscus nudipes (assembly GCA_902168325.1). Taxonomy (NCBI): domain Eukaryota; kingdom Metazoa; phylum Chordata; class Mammalia; order Rodentia; family Cricetidae; genus Peromyscus; species Peromyscus nudipes. The sequence goes on from CABHPH010154850.1 coordinate 10,146, forward strand.
ACTTTCTAGACTAGTTTTATGTCTCTATTTCCCTTGTAGGGCCCCAAAAGCAACCTACTTCCTGTTAATGTGTCATCTAGACTCACCTCCTACCAGGAACTCTCTTACCACTCTCCTAGCGTCTTTTCATCCTGGGATCTTAGATACCTCTTCACTCAGTATTGCTAGCCACCATATTCCTATTCTAGTTAAGCTACAAGACCCCTCCATCTTTGTACATCAGGCTCAGTATCCACTCACGCCTAAGGGATTGAGGGACTTAAACCTGTAATTGTCAGAATTTTATGGCCCACTAATTCTCCCCACAGAACTGCTATTCTGAAATTCCTAAAGCCAAGTCACTCTTACCACCTAGTCCAAAACTTAAACCTAATTAACCAAGCTGCATTCCTTACCTGGACACTCTTTTACCCTACTTTCTTCTGCTTCTCATTTCTCAGTCCTTGATATCAAGATGCTTCCTTTACCCCTTGACCCTTCTTGCCAAGACTTTTGCACATTTATCTGGACAGACCCTGACACAAAATGTCACCCAGATATCCTGGGCAGTCTTTTCCCAGGATGCATTTCTTTGGCCAAGCTCTTACTCACAACCTGTTCAACTTCACTCCCGTCTTCCTCCTCTAGGATGTAGACAGCCTCTGCCCTGCAGTCCCTCTTACAACCTGTCTCTATAACACACCACTATATTCTCCTTCAATTGATGGCTGGCCTGCAATATAGTATCCCCTCTAAGACTGTGATACCTCCTCAAGGCCTCAAAACTTTAACCTAGGACATGCCCCTCTCCAAAACTAATTGGGATCTTCTCTCCTTTCTAAGCCTAGCCAGTTACTTTTGTATTTGGAGCCCCAACTTCTGGATTTTTAACTAAAGCTCTTTGCCAGGCTGCTCCTGGCCCTCTTACAGAACCTCTGACCCCCTCCCAACCCATCTAATCATCATACTCTTAGCTCAGAGGCATTCTGGATGTTCCTGTCTTGGGACATCCAGACCACTCCAAATCTCTCATTCTATTTGTACTTTCATCCATAATTTAGTCCTAAGTCTCCTCTGTCAATTCTATGGAGAAATACTCTAAGCAGTAGGCAGCCTGTCCAAACAGTTAGTCATCTTGTTTAAAAATCCTGAGGCTGCCTCCGTTTTAATGATAGAAGCCCTTGAAGAAGAACATTCTGTCAACCTGACACTGTCTCTATCTCCTACAATCTCCTTGAGCTCATAAGTCACTAGTATCTTCTCTCTCTCTCTCTCTCTCTCTCTCTCTCTCTCTCTCTCTCTCTCTCTCCTCTCTCTCTCTCTCTCTCTCTCTCTCTCTCTCTCTCTCTCTCTCTCTCTCTTAAACACACACTATTTATGTAAGACCACTTAGTCACCTTTCAATGCTGTAAAACTCTTAATCTAGCTACTCTCCTTCTATAGACTTTCAGAAGAAACACACACACACACACACACACACACACACACACACACACATCTTGCTCTTATATTGGTCTCCTTGACTTCTTGCTACCACCATTTTAGTCACCTGTCAGATGTTCCTTTGCTGAGACCCCTAAGTGGTATACCTATGGGAGCACTTCGGTGAGAGAGCCCAAAGCAGCACGAAGTTAGCATGCTTGCTGTGCAGGTGGTGCTGGCCCCACCTCACACACTGCCAATTCTCCATTCTGCTCAGCCAGAGCTTGTCTCCTCCTCTGCTAACTCTCTTCTCCTTCCAGCTTTTATCTCATTTCAACCTATTTGCTCCTCGATGAGGTTCTCCAACTAGATAAAAGGGAAGCCATCCTCAAAGATTCTTACTATGTTCTCCATCGCTGCCTTGTTCCCCTTCGGCTCAAGAGAAGGCCCTCCTTTCTGGCCTGCATGAACAGCTTTATGTAGGACATCAGCCTTTGCTCACCTCACAAGTCCTAACTCTACTCCCCAACCTGTCACAGATTCTTCACACTATCACCTGTCAGTGTAGAATGTGTTCTCAGGTCTCCACTCCCAGTTGCGGGCCTGCCTTACAGCTGACTAGAACACTCTACTACCTTTTCTCCAAAGTTGTCAGTCTCAACCCATCCTTCAGTCTCCTTATCATCTACTGAAGGAACTGGGTCTACATTTCTGACTCTTCCCGATCTTTGCAGTCAAAATTCCAAAAAGCTCACCAGATTAATCTTGACTGCTCCAACAGCAGCAAAGGCAAAGGGCATCTCTCGGATCCAGATCGTGAATCTAAAACTCCTACCTCTTTTAGGGACTCTTCTTCCGCTTGAGCCTCTACTCTTATAGGTCAAACCTCCCTACAAATAATCCACAAGACCTAGAACTTTCCTGACTTATCAACCACCCCTGGACTAATCAATGCCAGAACCAGCCTTCCTGTGCCTCTCACCTACTATCCCTCTGAACAAGCCATAATACACCCTTGAGTTCTTTGTTCTTGCCCCCACTTACTCCTCTCCCTGTCTGGCTGCCCCTCATAAGTGTCACTCACTGCCTCCTAAATGATATTCTCTTCCTTTTCCTTTGACTGCTAGGTCTTTTGTCCAATCCAGACTAGTGCTCTTGAGCAATCCCTGTCCTTCTAACTACCTGGATGGGCTCACCCATGAAACTTCATTGGACCTATTCATCCAGGTCCCTTCCTGGCTCTTTTACGATTACTTACATTTAGAGACACATCTGTATTTTCCACCCACTAACTGCTTCTTACTCTTTCTGCAATCCTGATCAGCAGGCTATTGGGCTTCTTCAACTCATTAGCTCAATAAACATATTTCTGATAACCACCAGGCTCACCTCTGTCATATATTCTAATAATGACCACTTCTGTGAATCTGCCCAATGCTCTCTATGAGGACCGCTCTCTATGCAGACTCTCTTCACCTCAGGCCCCTCTCTACATACCCCATTTCTTCAAGATTTCAGCTTATGATGCCTTTGTGGGCAACCTCCCTGCCTTCCTTTGCATTGATACCTTTCACCTTTTACCCTCTACTGATTAGAAAGCCTAGATCTGTTCACAACCCATCTATTTACCCAGGGAACTGAAGACCAGATTCTCAGTGAGAAAATCCCTTCTGCTTCTTGAGCACACCCTCCTTAGTCTCTTCAGAGAAATCTTACTGTCTCTGCCAATGGACAACTTCTCCAGCACCTCGCTAGAGCAATGCTGTTCCTGAAAGAAAAAATAGAACCCTTCCTCCTTCCATAATGAGTCCAGAGCTCTGTGGTTTTGGAGAATGAAACATGTGAGCAAGTCTATTAGTTTGGGAGGATTTTTAAAAGAAAGTTGGGAATTGAAGGAAGGGATAGAAGGGGTAGAAGTAGAAGAAGGTAGACTATGGGGAAGGATACCTAACACTAGATAGATAGAAGATAGATAGATAGATAGGTAGATAGATAGATAGATAGATAGATAGATAGATAGATAGTGTTTGATATATATTATATATAATATATATAAAGAGAGGCATATATATGCCTCTATATGGAATATGTACGTATGTGTGTATACATATATGTAGTTTAAATGAAGTTACCATATAATGGAGAGGGGAGAAAACATCCTAACTAGACATCATATGCTGCCAAATAAAATGCCCAGTACCTGGAATGAGTTACACCTTTTTTGAGTCATTGGCCAAAAAGGGTCCCATAGACCTATACCCCCAAACACTAAAGGCTGTTGCCAATGCTATTAGTCACCTTCCACAACTTGATGGGAAGATCGTGTTGCTGAAGACACAAAATATTTATGGCATAGAACATGGATAAATCTAGTTGACACTCAATTGGAAGATTCATCCATACTGGCTAGCATTCATAGTGCTAGAAGGTACTATGCATGTCGCCAGAGGAGAAGAATTATCATCAGTATCACCCAGATGGGAAACCTGCAAGCTATTATAATGACCTGCCTGCAAGATATGCCCACTGGTGTAACAGTGACATATATTAAGGAATAACCAAACTTTTTTTCTTAATTTGGTCTAAGACCTACTCTGTAAGATGGAACCCATACCTAATATCATTAATGAGGTCAAGAATCTGAGACTAGATAAGTCATGGGCCCAAGATATTCTACTACTTTTATTCCGCTAAATGAACATAACAATAAAATTACTCATAAAGACATTGCTATCACCACAGATCAGTGCATCACTCTACCCTCAGCAGAGAAGCTTCTTCTTGCACTAAATGGTAATTAACACAGAAATTTACAACCGTACAGTGTGCAGAGAGTGAGAAACTTTGAGGTACTCATCCCTGAATGGGATGTCTTTATCAAACCCCTCCCCTTCATACTCAGAGACGTATGTGGAAAGCGGGCAGAAAGATTGTAAGAGCCATAGGTGGGAGATGATTTTATGGAGGGATGTACTAGGAGTAGCTATGTAGCTAGAGTTTTCCTGCCTGGCCCACAGTCAGGACAAATCTCTGCCACCCGCCAGTCCCACAGCCGCTCAGACCCAACCAAGTAAACACAGAGACTTATATTGCTTACAAACTGTATGGCCGTGGCAGGCTTCTTGCTAACTGTTCTTATATCTTAAATTAATCCATTTCTATAAATCTATACCTTGCCACATGGCTTGTGGCTTACCGGTATCTTTACATGCTGTTTGTCATGGTGGCGGCTGGCAGTGTCTCCTCAGCCTTCCACTTCCCAGAATTCTCTCCTCCTTGTCCCGCCTATACTTCTTCCTGCCTGACCACTGGCCAATCAGTGCTTTATTAACATGTTTGACATACAGACCATCCCACAGCATAGCTATTTTATATAGAGAGTATCTGAAAGAGCCTTGGAAAGCTGTTGAAAATAGTGTTGGGGTGGTGATGCCAGCTGTCCCTCTATCAAGGATGGAAAAGACACACAGGCATGCAAAGAGGGAGAGGAGGTGAGAGTACCTCTCAGAGCTAGAAGTTGAAACTGAGGAATGAATTGAAGCAAAAAGGAGGACTAGATGTTGGCATACAAGAGTACAACCACTGGACTACATGTCTGGGAGATAGACATAGACTGAAGCGCAACAGAAGCTGAAGAGTTGAGACAAAAGGAACATGAGATGGAATGAAAATGATGAGGATGGCATCCCCGTTTTCCTGTGCAGTAAACTTAGGTGGAATATTGTCCGGACAAAGCAGCCCCAGCAAGAAGCTAGCACTGGAAGAGTACAGGGGTCCCTGTGTCCTTGGCATTCAACCTTGAAGTACACAGAGTCCAAGGACTCAGTAATGAGGTGAGTTGAGTTGTCTGATTCAAACAGGCTACGGTTAGAGTTGGTGCCAGAGGGAGAGGCAGGAGAGTGCCCCTGGGGAGTGGCTAGTAAGCAGTATAAGATGAAAGATAAAGAGTGGGGCTGCAAAGGGAAAAAGGGAGATTGCCCACAGAGGCTGAAATCTTGAAGAAATGGGATATTAGAAAGGGACTATGAAGTAGGAGAGTCTAAGCAGAGAGTGGTCCCTATAGGGATTCAAAGAAGTGGTCATTACTAGAATAATTCACAGGGGTGAGCCTATGTCTTTTGAGCTAAATGAAAAGTTTCTGCACCCCATAAGCCTTTCTGCCAATGCAGCAATCCAAATCAAACCAAATCAAATCGAATTAGAAAAGGCTCAGGTTTAATTGGCAAAAATTTTCCAACACCATCCCCTCCAGAGGGGGGGCGGAGGAGAGACTGAAAAGCCACGTTTCTGTTTTCTAGGGGGGCAGTTTCAATACCCTGTAGGAGTGGTCTTGAGTATCTCTGGGGGAGAAGCTGTGTTTGGCAGGCTTGAGACAGGACAGGGTTTGAGAAGAGGGAATGGGGAGGGGAGTTGAGGTGGAGCTTCTACAGGAACACTAAGGAGTTGAAGGAAAACAATGGCCCATGGCCTATCCCAAAGGTTGAGCTCTTTTACCGGAAACCACCTAAGGCATGTAGACAGCATCTTTCCTCAGAACCTCAATACTAGAGACTGCCCCAAGAACCCTGCGATGAGGACACAGACCTCATCGGGAAAGAGATACGGAGACAACCAGCACACACCCTTTGCCACCTATCTATGAAGACAAAAGTCAGCAGTGTTAGGGGGAGGGGAGGTTGCAAGGGCAGAAGGCGGAAGTGAGGGGATCGGAATGCATGGTGTGAAATCCACAAAGAATCAATAAAAAGCTATAAATAAATAAATAAATAAATAAATAATAAAGTTACATCACTGATACACACTCAAAGAGCAGAATCCTGTATCTGGACAGTTGAAATCAGATGTTTACCCCAAAACCAAATTTTCCATAAAGTTCAAAAGGCCGAAGCACAGACATGATTCTAAGAGCCATGTCTGCTATCTGGGAGCTCCAGCCAGGATGTGAGCCTAGGATTCATTTCATCAGGACACCACAGGGCTGAGAACTGGTCTCTCTCTTTTACAGAAGAAAGTAATGTTTAAACAAACTCTTTAACATTATATATTTAAGTAATTTCGCCTCCAGCTGACCACCCACAAACGGATGGATTGTAAGTTTCTGAGCAGTGTTTCAGACTCACACTCAAGTCTGATTCTGTCCTGGTTATCCAGAGCTCTGTGGGACTGCTGTCCCTCCACAGTGACGTACCGGGTCCACCATTCCCTTCCCATAAGACCTCACGGTCAAGAGGCTGCACCACCTGCCTGTGCTGCAGAAATCGTGCTGCCTAGGGGACACTCGGGTGCACTCGGGGCTGAGTGAACCATCTCCATTGCCTTCTCTGATAAGATAAACTGTAAGCTACTGTAGTGAGTGGCATAAAACCTTTGAGGAAAACGTGTTCAAAGTTTTTAGGTCGCTTTATTTTCACCTAAGAATTGAATTATATGAACACTCAGCATGAGATTGTTACCATCTAGCTGTCTTGATCAGGTCTGTTTTCTCTGCCAGTTAAAGAACTAAAAGGCGGGAAAAGTTTTGAGCTCAACAGGTAGCAGAAGAGAAATCTGGAACACAGTAAACAGGAGCAGACAGGATCAGCAGCTGAAGAAAAGCTTTTGTCGAGAGTGAGGAAACCCATGCATGCACATACACACAGAGAAAAAGAAGGGGATGGCATTCCCATCTATTCTCAAAGACTGGGATTTTAGGTCTCTGAAGAGTTTTCTTCCTCTAACTTAGGGCTGATCAGTTTGAAGGAAGATAGGATGGCCAGTTGACCCATAACTGTTTTGTGACATGTCCTGATTCAACTCGAACCTGTGGAACCAGTCCATCAGCAGGAGGCCTTACCTGCAGGAGAAAAAGGCCCTCAAATCCCTTGTTTTAAGCTACCAGGCTTTTCTCTCAGGTCAGGAGAGGAGGAAGAAGCCAGCCATCTTGGGATATCTTGGAAGTTCACCATCTTTATTACCTAGTTATGGCTCCTCTCCCTACCAGGGAATGTGCCTGGTCCCTCAAGATGATGCTCACGACTGGGAACTCTGGTGCTCTTTAGTCAACTGCCAACTAAGAGGGCAGCTTCTCTCTCCGGTGCCACTGGCATCTATGGGTGCCTGCTTCTGCACCTGTAGTTCTCATGAGAACATGACAGTGGGTGAGTGATATTCAAGGCGTGTTTCTTTAGTTTTATGTCTATCTCTGTTGAGTAACCTTTTGACCAGAGTTGCCATGTGGGATTGCCTGGCCAAGCTCACACACTGGAACACTTTTCATGGATTGCCCTCTGCCTATCCTCCCACTGCATTTGCTCGCTTGGAAGTTCGATTGCATACATCAACTTATTGAATCTTCAGAGTTCAGTTACTTTACTAGGAAGTGATTGGATCTTAACTATCAGATTCTAAAGTTCTGTTAGCTGGGCCCGGTGAGCCAGTAGAAGCTATCAAGCGCAAGATGGAACTTCTGAGATCTGAGACCTGATAGGCACAGGAAAGCTTCAGTCATGAGACCCTCTTCAGTGAACTCACACCTTAAGCTGGGCTGAGTTTGGAAGTGAATGCAGCCCCATCACCTAGAGGTTCCTGTAAGAGGCTGGGCAGATAAAGGGAAACTGTAGACCCCTAACATATCTAACAATTTCCCGTGGCTTCCATCATAAACCAGTAAGTAGGACAAAAAGGAGGTTTTAGGGAGTCCTCTGGAGTTGAAAACATCGCGGGCAAAAAAAATCCCACAGTGTACCAAGCTTTCCAAATGGAAATAACAAGCAAGACAGGAGAATTGGAGGCACCACTCTCCACAGCTTTTAATTTGATCTTCTGTTCTCTTTCTGGTTTTATGGAGGGAAGAAGCCTTTACAGAAAGCCTGACACTGTGAAGGTGGCCTTGACTGAGGCTGGCTGACACAGGTTCTGTGGGCAGAGAAAATTCATGTAAATGAGATTCACTGTTCTCTGCATTGTGGATTCTCATTTCTGCTCAGGTGCCTCATTATAAATTAGGGACTGTAATTTGTGCCCTTTCCTCTCCCATAGAAAAAAATGTGTCTGAAGAACAATGAAGTGCTGGTGACAAGCTGTCAGATGTGCAGTGAAGAATGTTCCCAAATAAGCTGTGCTGTTTTGTTGTTTTGAATGAAGAAACATTCATAAAACTCTTCACAACAATGCTTCCTACCAGGATGGTAAAGGTCCTTGACATAACCAAAGCCAGGTATTTCTCACAAAAAGAAAAAATATCTTCTGCAAATAACAATGCAATTAAGTATCCAAATTCCTAGCTCCAATTTTCTCCATTATCTGAACATTGTCACTGTCAGAATTATTTTAATCATGTCTCAACCCATCAAAACCTTACTGGTTATGGGCCTGAGGAGATGGCTCAATCGGTAAAAGCATTTGCTGCACAACCTGGACCTGAGTTCAAATCCCCAAAAGCACGTAAGAAGCTAGATGCAATAAAATGTATCTGAAATCCCTGTATTGACATGGTGAGCCGGGAGGCCCAGACAGGAGAATCACCCAGGGATCGCCAGCCAGCTTCCCTGCCATACACACCACAGTGGCAAAAACAATGAGACAATCTGCCTCAAAACGAGGTGGAAGGCAACTTCCAAAAGTTGCCCTCGGACCTCCATACACATAATATGTATCACATTTTTTAAATTATTGGTCAAAGAATTGTAATTAAACCTACTGACTATTTTATCATATCAACTTTTCAGACAGAAACAGGAGTGGAAAGAGAGAGAGAGAAAGGGTGGGGAGAAAGGAGGAGGGAAAAAGAAAAATGGTTACAGAAAATGTAGTCATTACATTAGGCTTCACTGTCTTCTCATTATCCATACTACCACTACCCAAATTTTTTGTTTGGTTTGGGTTTGGGTTTGGGTTTGGGGGGGGGAGGGGGAGTTGGGTTTTGATTTTTTATTTTGGGGTTTTTTGTTTGTTTGTATGTTTTGTTTTGTTTTGTTTTGTTTTGTTTTGTTTTGTTTTGTTTTGTTGAGATACGGTCTCTCTACATATCCCTGGCTGTCCTGCAACTCACTATGTAGACCAGGCTGCCCTCAAACTCAAAGATCTTACCTCTACCTCCCTGAGTGCTGGGATCAAAGGTGTGCACCACACACCTGGCTTTTTCCTCAACAATTTGTCTTTATAAACACAATTTACCACTTTCTTCTTTTCTGTTTTATTCCAGAGATTGTTTGGTCCAGACCATATCTTTTTTCACTTGAGAAAGATTGTTTCTCTGAAGAGAGAGATAAAATACATTGACAAGTTTTCTTAGTGAGATATCATCAATGACAGCCCACACGGCTTACCATTTCCTGTTTTGAAGGAGTGAAGTTTCAAGGCTAGCTGATAGCAAGGGCTGAATCAGAATCGAGCTTCCAGCATGGCCTGGCCGAACTTGTTGTGGACGCTCTTGGTTTCCACCTCTCTTGGTAAGAAGGCAAGCGCATTTGCTTTACTAGTTAGTATTCATTAGGAATGGGAAGTAGGGAGAAAGGTTAACAGCACTGGGTTCTGAGACCAGCTTCATTGGGCCAAGCCTCTGGGAAACATAAGGCTGGTAACCGCTACCTGGTGCTGGAATCAAGAGGAAAGGCAGATGAGGGTGGGAACCAGGTGGAGAGTCTGTTTCTCTCACTGACAGACACCAAAATGGAGCCATTTCCCTCCTCCTTTCCACAGGAGCCAGCATGGCCCAGACAGTCACTCAGCGTCAGCAGGAACAGTCTGTGCAGAAGACAGAGTCAGCAACACTGGACTGCACCTACGACACTACTGATACTAATTACATCTTGTTCTGGTACAAACAGCGAAGAGGGCAGATGACTTTCGTTATTCACCAAGAATCTTATATACAGCAGAATGCGAAGAAGGACCGCTTTTCTGTGAACTTCCAGAAAGCAGCTAAGTCCTTCAGCCTCAAGATCTCAGACTTGCAGCTGGAGGATGCTGCGACGTATTTCTGTGCACTCATAGAGAGGGGCACAGTGACACAGGCAACTGAGAGGGGCTGACAGAAACCTCAGATCTCAGCGTCTGTGCAAACACAGGAAGAGGAAGTGGCTGGGGTAGCAGTGGCACACAGAGGAAGACTTTCTTTCCTTTGGAGGAAAAAGTACTCATGAGCAACTGTAGGAAACACGGACATGATTCTATAAACTGTAATTCTCAAAACAATAATAAAATATAGGCGATGGATAAGGCTTCGTAGTTTTGCAAAGTGAGTTCACATGTATTATTCCATTAGCTGTCAAAAGTCATGTGTTGCAGAGGACAGGCCATACATTTTCAATGTCACTGTGATCCAGCAGAACCCAGAGCTTAGCTGAAAGCTATTCTTTGAGAATTTTGTCCAAGTCTTTCAATTTGTTAGTGATTCTAAAAACTACCGTACTCATTCCTTTTCTGTTTGCTGTGATAAAACACCATGACTAAGACAACTTATATAAGGAAAAGATTATTTCGGCTTACGGCTCCGGAGAGCTAGAGTCATAACGGCAGGACAGCATGATGGCAGGGGGCAGGCATGGCAGCCAGAGCTGGAAGCTGCAACTTGAAAGCTCACATCTCAACTGTGAGCATAAAGAGAGAAAGCACACTGGGCGTGGGGTGGGGCATTAAGCTCTCGAACCCTGCTCCTAGAGGCATACTTCCTGCAGCAAGACCACATCTCCTGAGTCTCCTCAAACACTGTCACCAACTGGGGACCAAGTATTCAAATACCTAAGACCAGGGGAACATTTCTCAATCAAGCCACATCATATCCCACAATCACATCAAAGTCATTCATATATATGTGTGTGTGTGTGTGTGTGTGTGTGTACCTTTCTTATTGCCCTACAGATCTTAATTTTATATACTGTTTTTCTTCCTCAGCCTTGCTCACTATTCCGGCACATTGTAAAAGTCTAGTTTTGTTTGTTTGTTTGTTTGTTTGCTTGCTTGTTTGGCAATGTTAAGGATTGAATCCAGAACCTCATCTACACTAAGCCAGTGCTCAACCATTGAGGTACGTCCCCAGCCCTAAAAATTCTCATCTTCTACCCTCCAGCATAAGCCATCTGATTTTTCATACATATGTTACTTCTTTCTAATTGTAAAATAGTTTGCAAATCTACATCCTGTCTATCTCATTGTTTACTGATTAATCTGTCTGCCTGCTCTATTTTTCTGATTTGGACTCCTCCTTTGTCTGGCAAAATATGATGCTATAGTAATTGTGATGAGGCTAACTGGAAAAGCCATTTGGAAAATCCGACCTAAAAGTTGGGGTCAAGCAGCTGTCTGAATACAGTAATCACTCTTATTTATACCACTAAGGAATGACGCGTTTCTGGACCATGAAGGGTCCCCACCTTATTTAAGCTAAGGCAAAAGTTTAAAAAAAAATGGAAAGATGCAAGTATTACTTTTCATATCCATAATCCTCAAATAATAGTTGTTTTTAACTACTCAGCACCCTAGTACAGCATTTGATTGCATCTACTCACTTTAGAGAGTACAGGAAAGAATATGACAGACCCAAAGGGTGTGCTTCAAACTTCAGGTTTGGAATCATATTTAGAATGAATAGTATTTGGGAGAGTCCAAGGCCAAATGCTGAAACGCAATTCAGGTTGATAAATCATTTTACAAACCCCATCCATTCCTCCACTCACTCCAACTCTAAGAATACCCCACTCGAGACTTTTCTCTGCATGCCGAATCTTTTGAAATGACAAACATGGCCTAAGCCCTAAAATCAGTGAAAGCATTATTCTCACAAGGCAAAACCTTCAAGACCACTAAATTTTATTCTCTCCACTATCCCCCGGGCCGTTAGTCATCAAGGCTCACAAATTTAGCCAATATCCTGAGTCTCATCAATGCTTCCTTCTCCTTCCCATCCTTGCTTCTTGTGCCTGCATACATCTCTTCTCATTTGAATTGATACATAAATACCCACCTAATCTCTCCCTCCTCAGTTTTCCCCCTTCAAATGCTGATTCATACAGCCAATAGAATGATCTAATAAAAATCAGATCATGAGTGTTCATTTCCCCTTTAATAAAGACCACTTCCACAAAAGAACCTGAGATTATTAAAGAATGTAAGTCCCACCAAAGCAGAGGGCACCACTATGGGTTCAGAACTAGGCCTTGCAGGATAGATGACCAAGAGCTATCAATTGATCAATTAATTAGTTCCCCACTTATCAATTCAACCTCATTTATTATCATACTCCCATCCCTCTCCAACTGTACTCTCAGCATGAGTTCATCTCCTGAATTTATGCTTTTGTTGGAATTTGCCCTTATCACTGAACACTCATCCCACTTAACCAATTGGCTATTGTTTAAGATGTTTCAATACAAACAGCCTAGATGTCCACTGGATAGGTACCACATACCTAAGTTAAATCAAGACCAGATAAACTATTTAAGTAGTCCAATAACCCCTAATGAAATAGAAACAGTCATTAAAAGTCTCCCAACCAAAAAAAGCCCAGGGCCAGATGGTTTCAGCGCAGAATTCTACCAGATCTTCAAAGAAGAGTTAATACCAATACTCTCTAAATTGTTCCACACAATAGAAAAAGAAGGAACATTACCAAACTCCTTCTATGAGGCTACAATTACCCTGATTCCTAAACCAAACAAGGATACAACAAAGAAAGAGAACTACAGACCGATCTCCCTCAAGAGCATTGATGCAAAAATACTAAATAAAATACTGGCAAACAGACTCCAAGAACACATCAAAACAATTATCCACCATGATCAAGTAGGCTTCATCCCAGGGATGCAAGGGTGGTTCAACATACGAAAGTCCGTCAATGTAATACACCATATAAACAAACTCAAAGAAAAAAAAAACCACATGATCATCTCACTAGATGCAGAAAAGGCATTTGACAAAATCCAACACCCCTTCATGATAAAGGTCTTGGAGCGGTCAGGAATACAGGGAACATACCTAAACATAATAAAGGCAATTTACAGCAAGCCAACAGCCAACATCAAATTAAATGGAGAGAAACTCAAAGCAATTCCACTAAAATCAGGAACAAGGCAAGGCTGTCCGCTCTCCCCATACTTATTCAATATAGTACTTGAAGTTCTAGCCAGAGCAATAAGACAGCATAAGGAGATTAAGGGGATACAAATTGGAAAGGAAGAAGAATAAAAATATTCCATTTACACAATGGAATGTTATTCATCTGTCAAAAATGGAATTATAAAATTTGCTAGGAAAAAAAATTATCCTGAGTAAGGTAACACAGACTTAAAAAGACAAATGTTTTATGTTTTCTCTTATATGTGCATGTTAGATTTTTAAGCATTCAATAGGCATGCTACAATCCATATAACCACAGGAATTAGGTATTGAGTAAGGCACTAGTGGGTAGGGGAGGGTCTTCTTCTATGGAGAAACAGTCAGAAGACTAGAGCAGGAAGATTGAATGGAGAGAAGGATAGAAAAAGTGAGTAAGGAAAAGGATTCAGGGAGAAACAACTAACACTACGGGCCATTTGGGAGGTCATATGGAAACTTACTATTGTAGAAGCTTCTTAAAATATGTACATATATGAAAAAATCTAAATGGAGTCAGCAAATAATGGGAGAGACAATGTCCCAACTAGACATCCTTCACCATCAAGTGAAACCTCCAGTGCCAGGCAGGAGTGGGTTACATCTAGTTGAGTCATTGGCCAAAGTGTCTTCATGGAAATCCCCAAACATCTCAGACTATTGCCAAGGCTATTGTTTGCTCTCTACAAACTGATGGCAAGTCCCTATTGCTGAAGACAACACTTACATATCACACTGACATAGGGAAGCTAAGGTGGTACCTAGCTACAGCCTTCACCCATATTGACTATTGTTTGTGGTCCTAGAAGGTACTCTGCATTCTACCAGAAAAGAGGCATAGCAATAAAATGACTCCCAATGACATGCTGCTATTCCCATAGGTCAGAATCTGGTTCAGCCATCATCAGAGAAGCTTACTCTTAGTAGTAGATGGCAACTAATACAGAGACCCATAACAGGACAGTGTAGCGAGTAGGAGATTTTGGAATACTCATTCCTAAATGAGACATCTTCATCAAACCCCTCCCCTCTAAGCTCAGGGAGCTATTCAGAAGAGAAGGCAGAAAGATTGTAAGAGCCAGTGGGAATGGATCACCCCAAGAAAACAGTGTCTTCCAAGCACAACTGTAGTTGTTTTTTTTTTCCCTCACTCTTTGTTCTTTGAGGGTCCACCACCCAGCTCACAAATAAATACACGAGACTTATTATTACTTATAAATGCCCAATCTTAGCTTGGCTTGTTTCTAGCCAGTTTTTCTTAAATTATCCTGTCTACCTTTTGCCTCTGGACTTTTACCTTTTTCTGTTTCTGTATACCTTTTCTTTCCTTCTCATTCCATGTCTGGCTATATGGTTGGGTGGCTGGCCCCTTGCATCCTCCTCCCTTCCTTTTCTTGCATCTCTTCTTTTCTCTTTCTCCTTCTATTTATTCTTTCTACCAGGCAGCCTGCCTATCCTTTCTCCTACCTAGTTATTGGCCATTCAACTCTTTATTAGACCAATCAGGTGTTTTAGGCAGGCAAAGTAACACAGCTTTACAGAGTTAAGCAAATGCAACATAAAAGAATGCAACACATCTTTGCATCATTAAACCAATATTCCACAGCATAAATGAATGTAACACATCTTCAACTAATACTCCACAACACACAACAGGACTTACACATTAACTCACAGAGACTGTGGCAACATGAACACAGCCTGCACAGGTTCAAACAGGCAGGTTTCCAATACTGAGAGGGAAAAGTGGACCTAAGTTCCCACTCCTAATCAAGAAGTCATCTCCAATTAATACTCACTTCAAAGGAAAACTTAGTTTTCTCCAATGGAGTCTCACTGGCTATTTTAACCACACTTAAGGGCAGGCTCCATATCCAGCAGTAAATGACCAACACAAAATGAACTCACTGGTGTTTTTGCAGATTTTTTTTTGTCTCATATTGCTTTGTTTGTTTTTTGTTTGTTTGTTTGTTTGTTTGTTTTTTTGTCTTACCGGTCTTTTACCTGTATATTATAGTTTACAGTTTTGTGTTTTATGAGATTTTATTGTGTATGTGTTTCCTTGTGTATGCATTTCTTGTGTTTTCACTTTTTCTTAATTCTGGTTTGTTTGGGTTTTCTTTCTTCTTTCTTTATCTTGTGGCTTATTAAATTGTTTATTTTAACTTAAACTCAAGAACAAATAAAGAGACAGTTTGGCAAAATTTGCTAAAATAAACCTAGCATTACATTCTAAATATAAGTCACCAAAAGTGTTCACAAGAGTAAATATGGAGAAATCAGGACAGAATCATTCTGTGACACAAACTATTTAGAAATGGTCTTGGTCATTTTTATTGTAAGTGCATAAAATTGTTATTTAATCAACTCACAAATCCTCACCATAATTAACAGCTATTTGGATGATTCTAAAAAACAAAGGGTGATAAAGGTAAACAGGAAGAAAACTAGCCAGCAAGTAAAGCTAAAACAAGCATTTCTTTTCACTTACATCATAACCACTGGATTATGACATACACACACCAAAAGAAAAAAGAAAAAAAAAGTTGAGCACACATTGAAACTTTAAGACAGGTCACAAAATATAAGAATACAGTCAGAATTTAGAACAGTAACAGATAGATATCAGAAGAGAAGTTGCTGTGATAACACAGAAGTTCTAGATGAAGCACCAAGTCAGGAAGAAGCATGGTAGGGATAGGGAGGAAAATTTGGGTGTTACAGTTTGCTTCCTGTTGTGTGAGAAACATTATGAACAAAAGCAAGTAGGAATGAAAGACATCTCTTTCATTACTCTCCCCCTTCATCCTGCCCCCCAACCTGCCTCCAGCACCCAGCCCTCCCAATCCACTCCCTCAAGTTCCCATTCCTCCATCTCCCCTCCCCCATCCCCCGTTCACCCAGGAGATATCCCCCATTTCTCCCTTTCAGGGAAATCCATGCATCCCTCTCTGGGCCCTCCTTGTTATCCCAGCCTCTCTAGGGCTGTGGACTGTAGGTTGGCTATCCTATACTTAACTCCTAATATCCACTTACGAGTGGGTACATGCCATGTGTGTTTCTGGATCTGGGTTACCTCACTCAGGGTGATTTTTGTCTAGTTCCATCCATTTGCCTGTGAATTTCATGATGTCATTATTTTTGACAACTAAGTAGTAATCCACTGTGTAAAGGTACCACATTTTCTTAATCCATTCTTTGGTTGAGGGGCATCTAGGTTGTTTCCAGGTTCTGGCCATTACAAATAAAGCTGCTATGAACATAGTTGAGCAAGTGTCCTTGTGGTATGACTGAGTACCCTTTGGGTATATGCCCAAGAGTGGTATAGCTAGATCTTGTAGTAAGTTGATTCCCAGTTTTCTGAGAAACCACAACACTGATTTCCAAAGTGGCTGTAAAGGTTTGCACTCACACCAGCAATGGAGAAATGTCCCCTTGCTCCACATCCTCTCCCACATGAACTGTTGCTTGTGATTTTTATCTTAGCCATTCTGACAGGTGTAAATGGAATCTCAGCCTTGTTTTGATTTGCATATCCCTGATGGCTAAGTAAATTGAGCATCTCAAGTGTTTCTCAGCCATTGAGATTCTTCTATTGAGACTTCTCTGTTTAGATCTATACCCCATTTTTTAATTGGATTATTTGGTTTGTTGATAACTAGTTTCTTGAGTTCTTTATATATTTTGGAGATCAGCCGTCTGTTGGATGTAGAGTTGGTGAAGATCTCTTCCCATTCTGTAGGCTGTTGTTTTGTCCTTTTGATGGTGTCCTTTGCATTACAGACAGAGGCTTTTCAATTTGATGAGGTCCCGTTTATTAATTGTCTATCTTAGTGCCTGTGCTATTGGTATTCTGTTCAGGAAGTTGTCTCCTGTGCCAGTGCATTTGAGATTATTTCCCACCTTCTCTTCTATCAGGTTCACTGTACCTGAATTTATATTGAGGCCTTTGATCCACTTGAACTTGAGTTTTGTGCAAGGTGGAGGATATGGATCTATTTGCATTCTTCTACATGCTGATATCCTGTTAGACCAGCAACATTTGTTGAAGATGCTTTCTTTTTTCCAATGTATAATTTTGGCTTCTTTGGCAAATGATAAATAGGCTGAGAAAGAAATCAGGGAATCCACACCCTTTACCATAGCCTCAAATAATATAAAATATCTTGGGGTAATTCTAACCAAGCAAGTGAAAGATGTGTATGACAAGAATTTCAAGTTTTTGAAGAAAGCAATTGGAGAAGATATCAGAAGATAGAAAGATCTCTCATGGTCATGGATTGGTAGGATTAACATAATAGAAATGACCATTTTACCAAAAGCAATCTACAGATTCAGTGCGATCCCCATTAAAATCTCAACACAATTCTTTTCAGAACTTGAAAGAACAATACGCAATATCATATGGAAAAACAAAAAATCCAGGGTAGCTAAAATAATCCTGTACAATAAAAGAACTTCCAGAAGTGTCACCATTCCTGATTTCAAGCTCTGCTGCAGAGATACAGTAATAAAAGCTACATACTACAGCATAATAGCAGACAGGTGGATCAATGGAATCTAATAAAAGACCCAGATGTAAATCTACACACCTATGGACATCTGAATTTCGACAAACATCTGACTTCTTAATGGAGACTCTGAAAGCCAGAAGGGCCAGACTGGATGTTTTATAAACTAAAAGAGACCATAGATGCCAAGCCAGACTTCTAGACCCAGCAAAACTATTAATCACAATAGACAGAGAAAGAAAACCATTCCACAATAAAAACTAAATTTAAGCAGTATTTGCTTACCAATCCAGCTTTACAGAGGGCACTGGAATGAAAACTTCATGTTGAAGATGTTAACCACACCTAAGAAAACACAAGGAATAAATACTACCAGAACAGTAAATCAAATAAAAGGACATAGACTAACAGATTGCATTAGAAAACAGGACCCAGTCTTCTGCTGCATCCAGAAAACATGCATTTTTATCAAGGATGGACATCATCTTAAGGTAAAAGGATGGAAAAACAATATTTAAGCAAATGGACCCAAGAAGCAAGCCAGTATAGCCACTTTAATATCTGACAAAAATATACTTCAAACCTAATCAGAAAAGATAAGAAAGGACACCACATATTCATCAAAGAAAAAAATCCAACCAAAAGATATTACAATTCTTAACATCTATGCACTAAACACAAGAGTACCCATGTTCATAAAAGAAACATTACAGATAAAATCACATATTGACCCTCACACAATGATAATGGATGACTTCAATATCCCACAATCATCAATAGACAGGTCACCCATACAAAAACTAAACAGAGAAATATTAGAGTTAAATAATGTCATAAATCAAATAGATCTAGCAGACATTTATAGAACATTTACACAAACACAAAAGAATATACTTGCCTCTTGGCAGCTCATGGAATTTTCCTAAAGTTGAGCACATACTTGGACACAAAGCAAGTCTCAACAGATACAAGAAAATTGAAGTAATATCCTGCATCCTATCTAACCATCATGGATCCAAGCTGGTTATCAACAATAGCAGAAATTTTATGAACTCGTGGAAACTGAACAGCTCCCTGCTGAATGAAAAACAGGTCAAGACATAAATCAAGAAGGAAATTTTGAACTTTTTAGAAATTAACAAAAATGAAAACACAACAAACCTATGGGACATAATCAAGACAATTCTAAGAGGCAAGTTCACAGCATAGGTGCCTACATAACAAACTGGAGAGGTCTCATAATTGGCAACTTAACAGTACACCTGAAAGCAGACATGTTGATCAATGGAATCTAATTTAAGACCCAGACATAAATCCACATGGCCATGGACACCTGATTTTTGACAAAAATAAATAAAAAATACACACTGGAGAACACAGAATCTTCAACAAGTGGCGCTGGCCAAATGAAAGCTGCATGTAAAAGAATTAAATCTATATCTATAGCCCTGCACAAAACTCAACTCCAAATGAACAAAGGGCCTCAGTGTAAGAGCAGATATCCTAAACATGATCAAGGTGTATGCAGGGAATAGACTCAAACTCACTGGCACAGGAAAGAGCTTTCTGAAAGGAACACCAATAGCACCGGCACTAAGACCAACAACTAGTAAACGGGAATTCTTGAAGCTGAAAGATTTCTGTATGGCAAATGACACCATCACTCAAAAAAGTGGCAGGCTACGGAATGGGAAAAGATCTTTACAAATTATACATCCAATACAGGGTTGGTATCTAACATATATAAAGACAAAAAAATCTGGACATTTAGAAAATAACCCAATTTTTAAAATGAGGTACAGAACTAAACAGAGTTCTCAAGAGATGAAACATAAATGACTGAGAAACACTTAAAGAAATGTTCAACATCCTTAGTCATCAGGAAAATGCAAATCAAAACTACTCTGAGATTTCATTTTACACCTGTCAGGATGGCCAAGGTCAATGAAACTAATGACAGCTCTTGCTGGTGAGGATGTGGGGAAAGGGTACCACTTATTCATTGCCGATGACAGTGCAAATTTGTACAGAAACTATGGAAAGTAGTGTGGCAGTTCTTCAGGAAGCTGTGAACAGATCTATTCCAGTATCCAGCTATACAACTCTTGTGTATATACCGGAAGGACTCTACATCCTACTATAGAAACACTTGCTCATCCATGTTCATTGCATTCTAGCCAATAGCCAGAAACTGGAAACAGCCTAGATGTCCATCAATGGATGAGTAGATAATGAAAATGTGTGTTTACACAGTGGAATATTATTCAGCTGTGAAAAAAACAGAATAATGAAATAATGCATGTTTTTTTCTTATATGTGGATATTAGCTTTTAAGCCTTCAATGTTTATGTATAATACATACAACCACAGACACTAGGTATTAAGTAAGGGACTAGGGGAGAGGGGAGGATCCCCAAGTAAAGGATAATAGAACATGTAGTTATGGAGAGACAGGAGAGAGACTGGAGTAGGAAGACTAAGCGGAGAGAGGGATGCAAGAAAGGATTAAGAGATGAAATAAGGGGGCGGGCAACTAACATTAAGGGTCATTTGAGGCATCATGTGAAAACTTACTACTGAAGAAGTTTTTTAAAATATATACATATATGAAAGAAATCTAAATGAAGTAACCAAATAATGGAAGAGACAATGCCCCAACTAAATGTCTTTCGCCACCAAGTGAAATTTCTAGTGTCAAAAATGGTTATATCTAGTTGAGTACTGGGCAAAAGCCCCTTGGAAATCCATGAACAACTCAGGCTATTGCCAAGACCATTGTTTGCCCTACACAAACTGATGATGAGGCCCTATTTCTGAAGACAGCATGTACCTTTCTCTTAGAACATGGAGAAGTCAAACTGGTGCCTAACAAAGCCTTTACCCCTGACTAGTGTTCATGGTACTCGAAGGTGTCATGAGGATAAAGGTAACTGTAACCGCCAACACAGCTGCAAGGCCTGCCATCTACAATGATGACCTCCCTGCAAGGTATGCCGGTGGCACAAACATTGTGGGGTAAACAACCACTCTCTGATTGTATTTAAGACCCACTCCATGAGATGGAAGTCATACCTGACAATGTTAGAGTGGCCAAGAACCTGAGACCGGCTAGGCCCTGGGCTAAGGGAACACCAGATACTAGTGTTCTGCTAAAGGGACATAGCAATGACTTTCCTAATGGCATTCTGCTATACCCATCTATCAATGCCTTGCTTAGCTGTCATCAAAGAAGCTTCTTCATGCAGTAGATGGGCTAACTCAGAGGCCCACAAATGGACAATGTGCAGAGAGTGAGAGATTTGGGAACACTCAGTCTTAAATGGGATATCTTAATCAAACCCCTCCCCTCAGGACTCAGACAACTATACAGAAATGGAGGCAGAAATATAGTAAGAGCCATAGGGGATGGATGACTTCGAGGTAATTGTGTCTTCCAGATACAACAAGACTGATGCATATATGAACTCACAGAGACAGTCATCATACAGATAGCTACACAGTTTCCAGCCAGACATGGTCCAAGCGCTGAGAGGGAGAAGTAGGCAAGGGCTCCCACCCCTAAACAAGAAGCTATCTGCAATTGATATCCCCTGCAAAAGAAAAATTTGTTTCCCCCAATGAAGTCTCGTTGAGCATATTATCCACATTTAAAGGTATGTTCCATGCCCAGCAGTATACAACAAATAAAATGAACTCAATTTTTTTGTAGACTTTTCATCTCATTTTGCTTTATTTGTTTTTGTTTGTCTATTGTTTGTTTGTTTGCTTGCTTGAGGTTTTTGTTTGTTTTGTCTTGTTTTTTTGTCTTACTGGTCTTTTGCTGATATACTATGGTTTCTGGTGGGTGGGAAGAAGAGTAGCTTCCCTGAATCTTTCAAGTAGAAGGCACTGTTGTAAGTTATCCTTTTTGTACAAACTGGACAAAGGCAGCCGGGAAACGAGGGCAGGGAAATGAAAACCATAATCAAGTTCTTAGGCCATTTTGAAGGAAGGTTGCATAGGAAAGTACAAGGCCTGGAAACGCATTCCCTTGAAATAGATGAGCTTTGAATAGCAGGAGGACCACTGTTTGACTACACTAAGCATTACCAATAAATTCTCAGCCAGTCTTCATGAAGTGATGTTTGAGAAAGATTAACAGGAGATTTAACAAAAGAAAAAAAAAGAAAACTTGTTTCAATAAACGTAATAAATTTCCTGAAGCCCCCTCGGCATTCTGACTCTGACTTGGACAGAGAGCTGCTGATGAGTTTCAAAACTAAGGAAGAACGCATCTCTCCTTAGGAAGGGCAGTGTGAAATGACATGATCATTTATTAATAGCCCTGTTAAAGAAAAAGTTATGGAATGTGGGAAGAAAGAAAAGAGACAATGTAGCTAGCTTTGTGGGAGGGGCAGGGAAAGCATGGGAGAGCATTTTCAACTGAGCAATATTCTGACACTCCTGGGAAATGCACTTGTTTGTTGAAGCTCGTTTACTTCGCAATCTGTTACTGAGGGAAAAGTTCAACGGCTTTGCATTTCTGTGAGCTGGAAGTTAACCTACAAAACAGAAAGAATAGTTAATCCCAGATTGTAATGTGGACTGTCTTAGTTGCTGTTTGATTGCTGGGTCATGATCAAGACAACTCACACAAAGAAAGCATTCAATCAGGGTCTTGCTTTCAGTGGGTGAGTCCATGACCAGCATGGCAGGGAACATGGCGGCAAGCAGGCAGGCATGGCATTGGAACAACAGCCGAGAGCTCACATCTCCTCAGCAAGTTGAGGACAGAGAAAACAAGACTGGACCTGGTATGGATATTTTAGACCTCAAAGCCTACCCCCAGTGACATACCTCCTCCAATAAGACCACACCTTCTAATCCTTCCCAAACAGTTCCAACTAGGGACCAAGCATTCAAATATGTAATGAGCATATAGGGACCTCTTTATTCAAATTACCTCATGGACACAATATCTTAATTTGCAGTCAGCTCATTTACATGCTTTTCCTGTAAGCCCTTGTGGAATCAGTATTATTTATTACTGGTTTTCTCAGTAAGGACTTTAATAAAACTTGGACACAGCCTCACTCCCAATTTCTGTGAAATGTATTACCTTTAGGAATAATAAGCCTAATTTGATACCTAATATGGTAAAAATGCCATATTGAGGGGTATTCTCATATTGAGGGGATCATCAATTTGGATGATCAATTTCTTATACTTTAGCTATGAAATCCTTATTCCATATCCAACTGGTTTGGACAGAAAGGTAGCTGGCTGTTATTTATTTAATTTTATCATCCTAACATTCAAATATTCTGTTAGAAGAACTCTAATGAAATATATGCTTCAGAACATTCTTAATTACTTTTTAATAGTCTGAATTTGGCCATGAAGGAAAGAAACGCTGATTAATTTATGTCAAGAGTTTCAAATTCTGTGAAGTATGTTAGACCTCTCTTCATAGCCATCTGGCACATTCTGGCTTTGAATAGCAACTTCATAGAAACATACCCTGCAAGCAAAGAAGTCTTCATGAAGCAAATTCTATTCTATACCTTTGTGGAAGGGTCTCATACTTCTGTGGGTATGACAAGAGCCTAAACGTGTCAGCATGAACTCGCATCTTACTTGAAATGATCTTACTAAATGCATCCTTGTATCCTAGATACAAAAGCCTATTCTGACTACTTAGGGAATACAAAAGAATTCAGTTGTCGATTCAATAGTTATGGGGGTGTCCTCCCCTCTTCCTTTCCATCAACTCCTACTTCCTCTCTCCATTGAAGGCTACAGCACCTTCTCTACCAATGTCTTGAGTTCTGGGGTTCCTAATGCTTTTTCAAGGTTAAATGTAAGTTCTGGAGAATCCTATTGATTCCCCAATCTCAAGTACCACTGAACTGCTCTGATAAATGATAAGTGTGCACCTCCAGTGAGAGCCCTTCAGCACAGACCCAACAGCACTGCAAGCTGAAGGCACTCAAAGTGAGCTCATCAGTACATCTCCTTTGGGTCCTTGTGCTTTGGGTCCAAGTTTTATGTCAACTTGACATAAGCTAAAGTCATCTGAGAGGAAGGAACCTTAATTAAGAAAGTGCCCCCATAAGATCAGGCTGCAAGCAAGCCTGTAGGGCATTTTCTTAATTAGTGATTGATGGGGGAGGGCCCACTCTATTGTGGGTAGTGCCATCCCTGGACTGATGGTCCTGGGTTCTATAAGCAAACAGGCAGAACAAGCCATGGGGAGCAAGCCAGTAAGCAGCTCCCCTCCATGGCCTCTGCATCACCTCCTGCCTCCAAGTTCCTGCCCTGCTTAAGTTCCTGTCCTGACTCCTTCGATGATGAACAGTGATATGGAAGTATAAGCCAAATAAACCCTCTCCTCCTCTGCTTGCCTGTTCATCATGGTGTTTCATCAAAGCAATAGAACCCCTAAGTCAGGCCTCCTCCAGCGGACCCCACTGCAGTGAAGGAAATCTTCATCCCCTCTGAGACGTTTTCCTTGGACGAGGGAGCTCCAGTGGCCCTGAAGTGGGAAAGGCAGGTTCTCGTATCCAGGATATCAAAGTAAACTTACAGTGTTCGTCCTCTAGTCAGAGTTACCCCTAACAGTTCAAGTGTGAGGTGCAAGTGACTAAACTCACTAGTGTTCGCTCTCGGAACCCAGGACAAATGGCTAGCAGAGGTGCCTAGTAACATGTCAAAGCGTTCACTGGCTAGTTCTCCCAGAATCCCTCGGTACCTGTGGCTCCTCCCAGCTCTCCCAGAATCACTCAGTACCTGTGGCTCCCCCCAGCACGTCTCACCCCACCCCCTACCCTACCCTAAACCTCTCCCTCCCAGGGGCTGGGCTTCTGCTTCTCTTGCCACAACCTGATCTGTAGATGAACAGTCTTATTAAATAAGAAACACAGAGCCAAATGCAGAGTTAATAGCCCAAGAGGTCAGAGAAATAGCTAAGAGCTAAAAACCTTACCCTTCACTGCCGCTGCTATCCTACCTCTCCGCAAGAGAGCTACTTCCTGTGTGTTTGTCCTTTTTATTGACTTCCTGTTCTGCCTTCTCATTGGTTGTAAACCCAACCACATGACCTCCTCGTCACTGCCTATCTGTACAGACCTCCAGGTCTTCTATGATTGGTATTGAGAGTAAAGGCATGTGTCTACATGCTGGCTGTATTCTTGAACACACAGAGATCGCCTAGCTCTGCCTCCCAAGTGCTGGGATTAAAGGCATGCACCACCACTGCCCAGCTTTTGCTACAGCTCGCTATTAGCTCTGACTCCCAGGCAACTTTATTTATTAACATACAAATAAAATCACATTTCAGTACACTGATCCTTATATAACTCAGCCATTTTGGCTACGCTGCTCTCTTGAACTCTTGGCCTTTTGGCCTGGACCACTTCTTGGCCAGTGGTCCCTCTTGCTCTCCCTCCCTCTTTCTCCCCTCGTGGTCTGGTTTAGTCTGCCAGCCATGCTGAGCGTGGACTCCTCCCTCTGCCTGCTTTCTCCCTTGTATCTACAATAAAAAATAATTAAAAAAAGAAAACTTTCTCCAAACTTTAGGAGTGGTCAGGTCCTCCTCCTCTTATGTCTTTTTTCATTCACTTAAGTCGTAAAACAAAAAGTCAAAAAAGTAGAAATGGGACTTGGGGTGAAGAAGTGGTTATGGGGATGGGAGGTGACTAAGAGAGGGTGGAGTGAGAGGAACCAGAATGTGTTATGTACATGTCTGAAATCTTCAGAGAACAAAGTTAATAAAAGTAGAAAACTGTAAGTAGGATCAATTTGATGTAAATCCAAAATCGTTGCCAAGGCTCACAAAGCCTTCCTTGCTCAGACCACATCCGGCTTGCTTCTCTGACCTCATCTCCATCACCTGTACTGAACTGTGTACCTGCTATCTCCCATGGGACCTTCCAAGTCCTTCTCCCTACCTTCCCCCTGTGCTTGGCCCCCAGGCCACCAATCTGTAGAGAATACATCAATGAATCCTCTTGCCTTCTGGGTTCTACTCAAGAGGAGATGCTACGGAGCTCAGAAGGAAGAAGTAGAAGGTCAAGGTAACTCTTTCCCCGGCTTCTTCCTCGGGACTAACATAGGCTGGCATTGACTTATAAGTACCAACTCAGCTAATTCTTGAAGAGGCTTTTCCAGACAGTCTACTTCCAGTTCTGATAACCACTCCTCTCTCATTCAATATCTGGAATGATGCTCATCCCGGGTGCATTATATAGTCTCTCCCTTACTTATATTTTATGTGTTTACAACTGATGGCAAGTTCCCTCAAATTATACAAGTAGCCATTAATTTCCTGCCAGATCTCACTGATTTCAGATCCAAATGTATGCTAGTTTCAGCTTAAATGTTGCTTCTTCAGTGAGGCCTTACCGGCCCCTGCCTGTGAAACCTCTCTCAGTCCCTGTATATCTCCTCTAACAATACCCGCTACACTCAACGGAAAACACTGAAAGCTAATGTCACCTTCTCTAAAGACATGGTGCTCTGTGACATCAGCAGTCAGGTCCGTCTCTGGCACAGCAATAGCTAAAGAGCTCGTGCAGCATAGCGTTTTCCTCTGAGATAAAGCAATCCATCTTGGCTGGAAACTCATTAAGATTCAGGAAGTAGATTTGGGCACGGTGGCACGCGCCTTTAATCTCAGCACTTGGGAGGCAGAGGCGGGTGGATCTCTGAGCTTGAGGCCAGCCTGGTCTACAGAGTGAGTGTGAGGACAGCCAGGACAGCTACACCAAGAAACTCTGCTCCCAGACTGACTGAGAAAAACACACTCTTACTGCAAAGTGTCTGAACAAGGGATGTGTAAGAAGAACAGCTATTTGCTGAGTTTCTCTGCGTTCTCACTTACTCTTTGTCTGTGACTCTGTCTCTACCTCCAGCTCTCATCAGGGCAATTTCACTTAATGCCTCACCATCGTCTCTATTTTAAAACACTTTGCATATGCAAATACTTGCAAACTTTCCAACTTTCCAGCTCCTGTGAACAATGCCACACTCCTGTTAGAATTCACAGCCAGGCACCAATTCCTACTTGTCCTTTGAAGCTGATAGCTACTCTCCCTTGGCGAAATCTCTTTGTTGCCCTTTTCCATCCCTCACCCCAGTTCCCAGCAGCCCTCTGTGCTACCGACACACTTTCTTTTAATATATCTTTATAGTAGGGCTGAGAGAGGGCTCAACAGTTGCTGCTTGCCGAGGACCCCAGGTCAGTTCCCAGAACTCAGGTTGGGTGTTCACAGCTGCCTATAACTCCAGCTCCAGGGAATCTGGCCTCCCTCAGGCCCCCATATGTATGTGCAAATACCCTCACACAGATAGACACACTCATACACATAGGTACATATGATAGTTTGTGTTGCCAACTTGGCAGAATCTAGAATCACTTGGGAGACGGGCCTGTGTGGGATTAACTTCATTGTGTTTATTGAAGTGGGGAGATTTAAATCACTGTGAGTGGTGCCATTGCCTAGCTGGGATCCTGGACTGCACACATGAAAAATGGGAGCTGAGGAGCAGCATGCATTCATATTCTCTGCTTTTTGGTTGTGGATGTGGTATGACCAGCTGCTTCAAATTCTTGCCGCTCTGACTTCCAGCCATGATGGATTTTTGTGCTTGAACAATGAGCCACAATAAGCCCTTTCTCTTTTAAGTTGCTTTTGTCAGAGTGTTGTGTCCCAGCAACCAGAAAAGGAACTAAGACAGTGCACTGTTCCATATCCCACAGCAGCTCCTGACTCCTCAGGAATGTGACTCTGCCTGACTTTGAGTGTCCTCCAGAATCAATGCCTCAGCTTGCTGATCCATCCTGATTCCAACAAGTGATTTTCCAGCCTATGCTTTCTGGTCCACCATTCTTCAGACTTTCTCCAAAGGATTTCATTCTCTCTGAATCTCCCTGTGCTTTCTAAAATAACCTTTAACTCCTTCTCTATCCTCCTGTTATATATTCTTCATGTTCAGTTCATCCAGAAAAACCACACTGAGATGCTATAGCCTTTCATAATCCCTTCTTTTGTGAATACTCATAGCGTCCTCCTAAAAATTATAAACCAATGCTGTGCTGCCCTGCACTGTCTGTTGTCTTTCGGTCTATGTGTAATGTTAAACTTTATAACCACCTTACAACTTCATCAAGATCAAGATTAGATCGTGTGAAATTACTGAATATTATTTTCCATTCTTACCTACCTGATATTTGATGTGTGCACGGTAGATGATTTTGACTGTGATGCCTTTGATTTCTGCTAATGTCTTTCATTTTCTCAGGTGATTTTAAGGGGAAAAATTAGTTCTATATTATCTGTTATAGAGTTCAAGTAGGAAATGGTATTTCTGTGGGACCTTGCCTGAGACAGTAGAGAACTGAGTTTAGGATTTAAAATGTAGAAAAATTATATGTAGAAAACTATCTAACATTGACTGCAATGAGCATGATAAAAAAAAATCCTGCCTGTTCCCCCATGTGCTCCAAATCCTAACAAACATTGCTAGATACACACAGGAAAACATGCCAGTGGGTGTTAGCCCAGTAAGTGGGTGGAGGGTGAATCCAATCTGTCACTACCAACTAGCTGTGTGATCTTAAGCATTTGTGCAACTCTGATGGCCCCAGCTCCTCTTCTGCAAAGTTAGACATTGTGATGATACAATG
This sequence comes from Peromyscus nudipes, assembly GCA_902168325.1. Taxonomy (NCBI): domain Eukaryota; kingdom Metazoa; phylum Chordata; class Mammalia; order Rodentia; family Cricetidae; genus Peromyscus; species Peromyscus nudipes. Next base: position 38,793 of record CABHPH010154850.1, read on the forward strand.
TGATTCTGCATTCATTTGACATAATGCTTAGTCTGCAGTAGAGCTAAATACACATCAGTGGTTATCATCTTATTCTGCACTTTCTCCCACATTATTGTGTGAAAGCTGAGAAAGTGAAGAAGCTGACTCTAGCACTCAACAAGGCACAGAAGTTATACTTCCTACAGAAGAGCAATGTGACTCATAAATAATCCAGTTCATCAGAAGCCACCACTTGTGTTTAAGGAAGTCTTCAAGAAACACCCTTCCATGCCATTCGCACAACAGTCCAGAAGGTGGACATCTACTTTTTTTTTCAAGTCAAGGCTTGCAACTCATCTGAGCATGACTAAAGGATTCAAGTCCTGATTTGAAGAAAGGATAAATTCTAAAAATGTGATATGGATGTGATGAGCTGCACTCGGATGGAGGTAATTCATGCTTTATCCCAGAATTTTAAAATTTAAAACTAGGAAGAGGAAGCTTGAGTGTTTCTTTGGTGACTATACTGTGAGATTAACCCCAGCCAGGAAATGTTTGCAATGGTGTCCACTGCCTTGTGGTGGCATCCGGTCCAAGTGGAGAAAGCTGATACATAAGAGAGAAATGGAGAAATGGATGTACTTGCAAGACTTACACCCCAGTCAGTGTGTTTCTCTTATTTGTTTAAGTTTATTCAATTGATTCACATTGGGAAAAATCCTTATGGAATCAGTAAGATTCTAAAAAATTTTCTAAGAAAAATGTGAACACCTGTCTCAGAAGTGCTTCTCAGTAATCTAAGTGTCCTGAAGAGAACGCTGTTTACATTCACAACTCTCTCTCTCTCTCTCTCCCCCCCCCCTCCTTTCCTATTTTCTCCTCTCCTCTTCCCCTCCCCTTCCTTTGTGAATTGCAAAAGAAAGAACTATTGTATTTGGAGAGCCCTGCCCTGGCCAGTTTGTAGGGCTCCTAAACCCGAGTGTTCAGTGAGCTGGCTCAAGTTAAAAGAAAGATGGAGACACCACTAGCAGTGATTCTATGGCTTCAGCTAGACTGTGAGTTAACTGCTCATTGTTAAGGGAGCTGTGAGGGAAGAAGAATTATCTGTAATGTGCACTGAGTAGCAACAAGCTTTGGGTTGCCTCACGGGGTTCCTTGAAGAAGAACTGGGTGATGGAGTGAACCAGTGACCCTGTCCTTCTGGAATGTTCTCTTTGCACAGGGTTAGGTGGAGAGATGACACTTCCTGAGCACCTGGGCAGGAAGAAACAGTACTATCTACTGCAATTGTTCAAGCGCTGCTGCAGACAGACTGTCCTGCGTGAGAGCTGGGGAAAACCCTGGAGTTTCTGTTTGTGTTGCTGTCGAATGGAGCAGTGAAGAGGGATAGAAGGTCAACAGCCTCACTTGATGCCAAAGCCGGTGCCAGCACCTGCACTTCTCAGGACTCCAGCACACCCACTCTGTGCTGTGAGCACACAGTGCTCTCCTGGCGTTGTTGGTCTATACCCAAGCCTGCATCTGACACTCCAGGCTTCCTTAAAACTACGTGGTTATATGGCTTAGCTCTATCTTTGCATATTTCTGCTAGAAAGAGCCTGAAACAAGTGGGGGGAAAGATAATGTTTAACATTTATTTCCTGAAATGGAAAGTAAATTTAAGAAGGAAAATCCTGAACATGTTTTTCCTGAAACTATAGTCTTATTCTCAATGGCTTCACATTCAGTGTTCATCAGCCTTCCATCACAAAGTGATTTCACCTTTGATGCAGCTTCACAAATAATTCCTATGAAATATGGAGTCGTTGTTCGCTTTATATGTGAGTGTAACATATAACACTTGCCAGTGTAAGAAAAGGATTTCATAATTTATGAGAATACTCTATGAGCGGCTCTTTGCCTGGTGCTCCTCAATAAAACACAGAATGCAGTAGTCAAGTAAATCGTGTGATATAGGGATCTCTTGGCCACAATGTTTGGGGAGATTTTTGTAGGACTTTCAAAGATAATAAACAGGTTACTTGAAAAGCCCCGAACACACACTGGTGAGTGAAATCACTACATCTGCCCTACAACCCTGAGATACAAACTCTCTTTTGTCTCTTTAATTTTTCCAATTAATGTTAGAAAAACTAACTGCCAAATATGCAGGGGCCTCATTATCTCTCTCTCTCTTGAGACCTTCCCTACTACTGCCGGAATCATTTGAGAACACAGGAGACAGAAGTCATTGAAGGAGGTTGTGCCACACCCAGAGCCAACAGCTGGACCTCCCCTTGTTTCTTACTGACATTCAGTCTTTCTTACAGTCTGAGAGGAGGAGATGCTAGACAAGCGCTAACACAGCCCCTAAAGAATGACCCTCCACCGTGGGTCACAGCTTGGCCAAGCTCATCTCCTTCCCGGACTCCCAAGCACAAAGACTTTGTCAGTAGCCTTTTCACAGATCCATGACCCCTGTCTGTGCCCTGGTAACCAAGGAATGCTAGGTTCAAATGGGTTCTGATAGTTATACCATGCCCCCCTCCCCCACGTAAGTGCTTGGATGGAAAGCTTTCCTGCGGTGGGGAGACAAGGAACCCACAAAGTCACACCTATAACACACCTCACACAGGAGACTCACTGGGAAGGAAAAACCCCAGGAGGGTGGCTGCCTCTGCTCGGGTAAGAAGCAGCAGAGAACTGAGCAGAAGACGGGGTTTATATAGCTTTTCTGGGGAGTGGGGGGGCTTTCTAGGGTGGGGATCGGTGGATTTCAAGTCCAGAACTTGAAGTAAACTCAGGGATTGGTGAGATGTCAAGTCCTGAGCTTGGGCTTTTTAACTCTGTAAGGCAATTTGAGTGGGTGAAGCCCGGTGGTTGAAGGTCCTCAGAGGAGGGACCTGGTCACTCACATTCCTCGAGGGGCTTACACCTCCAACAATAGTTCCTTTTCCATTTTCTGCACTCTCTACTTCAGTGATAAGTGTATTTTGCTTTCCAAATTATCTCATTCCCTGTCTGTAGGTAACAGCAGTTAAGGATGTGCACCACTCACTTAAGTAAAAGCATTCTTAGTAACCTACAAGAACCTGTGAGCCTGTGCTGACCAAGGATTCCTTCAATGATTCAGATGACTTACACCCCAAATAAGACTCTATAGAGAGACAAGTCCCAGGTTTCTATGAGAGGTGTCCCAGAATGATCCCATGGTAGCAACACCAAATAAACAGTATCCCCAGTGAGTTTATATGCATTTTCCAAGGCTTCCTTCCTGAATAAGAGAACTAACCCCAACTTTATGACTGGAAAGCACTCAATTTTTGTAATTTAAGTGAATTAAGTACAATTTAATTAAAAGCAGTAAAATTGTACATTAAGTTCAAATTTCTTTTCTAAAGCATTGAGGAAAATACTGTTTAAAGATTTGTTTGCTTCTAGGTCCTGCTGTGCCTCCGTGTGTCTGTAATTTTTTCAAGTTTTACAGTGGGCAGTAAGTAGATAAGTAACCCTCAAGAAATTCAACTGTGTTCCTGATTTTGCACATTCACTGTTATATACTGAATGTTTGTGCCCCTGAAATTTGTATGTCATAATCCCCCCCAATATAGTTCCAAGACAGGGCATTTAAGGTAGACCCCTTAGGGGTGAATTGGTGCTCTCATAAAAGTCAGAGGCTAAGATGCCTCCCATTCTCTGGCTTTCACCACGAGAGAGGTAGCAGTTCTGAAGATGACTCTATGGTGATATTTTTCTTTTGTACCAAAATGTTAATTGTATGTTAATAAATAAAGTTGCCTGGGGGTCAGAGCTATTAGCAAGCCATAGGAAAGCAGGGCAGTGGTGGTGTACGCTTGTGATCACAGCACTTGGTAGACAGAGCTAGGTAAGTCTCTGTGTGTTCAGGGATACAGCCAGTATTGGATACACATGCCTTTAATCTCAATACCAACCATAGAACACCTGGAGGTCTATACAAACAGGCCATGATGAGGCAGTCCTGTGGTCGGGTTTACAACCAATGAGAAGGCAGAACAGAGACTATATAAAGACTTTAACACAGGAAGTAGTGGCTCCTTCGGAGAGGTAGGATCACTGCAGAAGGAAGGGTAAGGTTTTAGCTCTTAGCTCTGACCTCTTGGCTTTCTTCTTTGCATTGGTTCTGTGTTTCTTATTTATAAGACGGTTGGTTACATCTACATGACTCTCACTGGAACTCTACCATACTAGCATCTAATCTTTGGCTTCCTCCTTACAGACCTGGGAGAGATAAATATCTGTTGCTTATAAGTCAGCCAGTTTATAACTTGAGCTTAGCAGCCCAAACTAAGAAGCACAAACATTTTCTCAGTTCTTAAAGATGGCACGATTTTCATTTTCAGGCTACATGGTTGATAAGTATACCATGGCAGAGCAAGCTTATCAATTAGTAAATGGAAAATATACAAGAGAGATTTTGTCTAAAAGTTCTGCTTTTCATTTCAAATTCATAAATGGAGAAGCCCCAGAAATCACACTGGGGCTTCAACTGGGTTTTAAGCTGCAAAGATATGGAAGTTGACCCCAATCTGCCATGCATCCATAGATAGCATGAAAACAGAAAGTCAGAGTAAGGTTCACAGCACTCAGCTCAAGTTTCCTCTTTGGCCATCACAGAAGAGTGAGCACAGGACTGGAAAGAAAACACAGTTATCCACAACAATTCCAAAGCAGTATTACCAACAGTTCCGTGAAACACGATCAGAAAGAGAGCCCTGACAGCTGGTTGTTGTCTTTTAAAAGAAAGGATAGACTAGAAAGTCCATAACTTCTCCTGTTATAGAAAGCACATTTTTCCCTTTTTAATTTTAGGAAAAGAAAAAAAGCAGGTGTGTATTTAAAAAGGGCCCTAAGCATAGTGGCGTTTCCTCCTACGCCTGTTGAAGCTGTCTGTAGAAGAGGAGGGAAGTTATGAATAAATGTCAGTAGTAACTGTCTTTGGATGGGGGATTTATTCTATTTCTCCTCCACCACCGTCTCTCCACCCGTAGATAGGAGTCAGTGCACAGCTTTCTCACTCCCAGAAAGATTTGCATAACTGAGATGCTCATCGAAGCCAGGCAACAAAGCTGTACCAAACATACTGTGGGCCTGAGGACGTAGCTCAGCGGTGAGGCACTTCTCCAACATGTTCAAGGTCCTGGATCCAATCCCCAGCACTGAAAAAGAAGCTGATTCTTGCACACTAATCACACAGCTATTTTCACATATAATCTCAAGCATTCTACAGCCCAAGGAGTCCCAAAGAAAAGCTTCAAGGAAAAATCTGGAGAAAAATATATCTTCTGGCTTATAGCCAGATTTACTTCAAGTAAATTAAAAGAATTGACAGGCAGAGGAATATCTTGTTTTTCCTATACTCATTTCATTGCCCCTTTCTTTTCTCTCCTTTTTTTTTTATATTTTTGGCTTTTATTTTTGTTCAATTGTGACATTTATTTAAACTTTTCCTCCTTTCAGCCTAATGGCAAACAAATTTCACTTTCAGAAAATGTCCAAGTTAAAAGTTCTCCAAAAGAGTCATTGAAAACAAGCTTTCCTCATATATCTATGAGATGAACAAGCCTGAGTCAGCACCCTTGGATTTTCATTCCAAACTTCTAAGAAAATGATAATCTTCATTCAGTCAGGCTCAGAAAATGTTCCAGATAGTACAATTAAAATGTAAAAATGAACAACATTTCAATGTGTCCTAAGCAGATCATTAAAGATCATTAAAGATCATTAAAGGTAAATAATGATAATGGTGCATTTCCTCTGGTTGCCCCCAGCATCCCCAGCAGGTGGGAAAAGTCGGCAACAACACAAGACCGGAAGCAAAGGCTCCTGTCACCAGGCAGAGCTTTCGGCCTTGGCAATAATAACTTCCATATTTTGACAAAATGAAGTTTGACATGAAAAACTAACTCAATTCCACAGGGTCTTGCATGGAACACAGCAGGCAGGCAGAACTCTGACCTTGTATTTGTCAGTACCTACAAGGCATCATAAATTTCAACTTCCCTGAACATGCTACAAGAGCAAGGTCCTTTGCTGATGACTGCTTGTTGGGACATTTTTTTATTGTTACATAATCGGAAACAGAGCATTGTGAGAGATTTCTTTTCAGACTTCCATAAACGTTAGCATCATGTCTTCACATACCAATTTCCATTTTGAAACAACCACACAAAGAAACCATTGATGAGGAGGAAAAAATATCCTCACCCAACCCAATCTACTGAAGGAATGACACTCATGCCTCCTGTTCTCTCCCTTCTTGTAGAGCCTCTTGGACTCTGTGAGAACCGTTAGATCTTAAAGTCAAAAGTAAGCAAACCACTCAAAAGAAGTATGATTAAGAATCCATCCACTTGAATTTTAGGACATTTTTAGTACCTCCCTTCCTTTCTTGTTTCCTAACTGAGAAGTACATAGATTTTTTAAAAATAATTTATATTTACTTTTGGAAATTTTTCTAAATATGTAATATATTTTGATCAGAATCACACACTAGAGGAGAGAGATCTTAATTTTTACATTCATTTATCATGATTGGAGAACGTACCTTTTTTAAAAAAGATTTCCTTTGAGGTCAAGTACATAATTGTAATTAATTTTATTTGCAGCTAAAAATATGCATATAGGCAAGCCTCCCAGCACTCAGGAGGCAGAGGCAGGCAGATCTCTGTGAGTTCGAGGCCAGCCTGGGCTACAGAGTGATTGCCAGGAAAGGCGCCAAAGCTATACAGAGAAACCCTGTCTCAAAAAACCAAAAGAAAAAAAAAAAGAAAGAAAGAAATTAAAAAGAAAAGAGAAAAATATGTATATGGGCATCTATATTGTCAACATTTTTAATTATATCATTAAATTCTCCCATATCTTTGATTTGTTTTCTACAAAATCTTTCATAGCCTTTAAAGAGACTATTGAGATGCTACAGAGATGGCTCTGTGGGTAAGAGTGCTTGCTTGAGGACCTGAGTTTGGATCCCAGCATTCACATGCAAAGCTGGGCATGACTACTCCACAGACTTGGAGCCTTAGCAGAGTATAAGAGCAAAAGTCATTGGGAGAAGGATCACTGAAGCTTGCTGACCTCCAGCCTAGCTTCAACTTCGGTAAGAGACTCTGTCTCAAAGGAATAATGTGGAGACAACATAGGATATCTGATATCCTGCTCTAGTTTCCACAGCCATGTACATACATACTCACATACACATACTTGCACACATGCATACATACACAAATACACACATACAAATATACATACAAAAATGACTATTAAAATCTAATAATTTTATCAAGTTGTTCTAGAAAATGAATTCATTTCACTTATTTAGCTGCATTATATGTGATTATACATATGGCTTGTAACATTTCTTTATATAGTTATTTTAGCACTGTATAATGCATGGGAAACCATCCACTTCGTCTAGATTTTAATCACGAGGCAGTGTCTTTCATTCTGGGTGGGACTGTCTGCTACTTTCCCCTCAATGTTTACCTCCTCTTTCTTCTGCTTCAGAA
>CABHPH010154851.1:0-48777 GCA_902168325.1 Peromyscus nudipes
GCTGATTGAAAGGATTCTGTGACTCAGAATAATCATAAATATGATTATCCAATTTAATAAATAAGTTTAATACAGGAGCAACAAAAGGTTTTATTTACATTGTAATTTATTTAATGAATCCTTTATAAGGATCTTTGTAACCCTTGTTTTAATGTTTTTATAATTTTTGAGTTTATTAAATGAGTCAGTTCCCATTTGAGTCAGTTCCCATTTGAATGAGTCAGTTCCCATTTGAATGGCATATAATAATATATAGATTATCACTTTGCTCACTTTACAAGTCCAGTCAGTTTCTAGACATAGTTTTATTCATTTATCTATTTTTCACTAAGCTCAAAGCCTTCAATGATGATTTTGACTTAAAGAGTCTTACATACTCCATTCATATTTGTGGTATATAAAAACTGTGAGTAATATTACCTACACCAGACCTATGTGCATGCATTCTCTAGTCTTTTTAAGATCCTGTGACTCAGCTATCTACTCCAGTCCATGGCCAGACCTCCAGAGAAAGTTATTCAGTATTATATCTATGAATAGTTTGGAATGATTTCTGTGGCATATGAGATTTTCATTTCTTTCTTTTAATTTAGACCTGAAATTTTCTTGAAAATCTTCTTGTCTCAGTCAAATTTCCAATTCTGAAAATGTTAAATTTAATACTGGCTACTGCATGTTTCCATTGAGAATGTAGGCAAGTGGGAAAACATAGTTTCTTTTTTCCCATCTAATTTTTCTGTGGGCTGCTATCAAAATATATGGCCAATATTTAGGGAGGGTCCTCTGATTTCAAAAACTCTGATTAAGGAAATCCCTCACAGACTTGTTTGTTTGTTTGTTTGTTTTTTAACTTGGTAAACAAATACATTTATTGGGATTCCTATAAGCTTATGGTTGGAAGGCTACTTACAGGAACATGTGTGAGAAGCTGCTTATATATGAACTTGGAGGACTCAAAAGCAGCTGCATCACCTAAAACTGATCTTAACATGGGTAACAACTCAGGGAAGTTGCATCCCTGTAGCTCTTAGTGAAACTTGCAGGTAACTTTACAGGTTGGAGAGAGTCTATTCTCCTCAAAAGTGCTTGTTTCTTATATAACCTTAGGAGGGCCCTTGTGCATCTTGTATGCTTCAGGAATATCTTGAGACTATGGAATTATCATTTACCAAGTCTCATCCCTCACAGAATTTTGAGATCAGGAGAAACAGTGTTCCCCATGGAAGAGAATCTCAATTGGTTGTCAAAAAACAGAATTTAGCCCTGAAATCATACATACAAATAACATTGTACAGACTGGGCAGGTTTTATATAAACATATATATATATATATATGTGTGTGTGTATGTGTGTAATTATAATAATTATATATCTATGTAATTATATATAATTATATAAAGCCTGCTCATTCTGTATGTTATTTGTATGTATGCAAATAATCACATATAACATATATGAATATATATCCGTATATTGTGCATATATGAATTTAAGGAAAAGAGGTCCGATGAATTTAAAAAAGAGCAAGGAGGGGTAAATGGAAGGGGACAGAAACAGAAAATTGACCAGATATTGGTGGAGCATGCCCTTAATCCTTGCACTGTGGAGGCAGATGCAGACAGATCTCTGTGGGTTTGAGGCCAGCCTGATCTACAAAGCAGATTTGAGGACAGCCAGGACTGTTACACAGATAAACCCTTTCTTGAAAATGCCTTTCCCAAAAAAAATAATCTGGAAAAAGGAAATAGGTAGGGCAATGGAGAATTTATTTTGTTTGGCTTTTGGCTTTTCTTTTACATTTGGTTTGGTTTTGTCATGGGGAGGTTGCAAGGGCAGAAGACAGATGCGAGGAGACAAGGAGAGAAGACAAGACGGAATGGAATGCATGGTGTAAAAATCTACAAAGAATCAATAAAAGTGAAAAAAAAAGAAGATGATAGAAGAAAAAAAAGAAAAATCCTCAGAAATGTCCAGTGCTTGGGTGCTTGGGTTGTACTTGATTCCAGATGTAATCAACTTTTCAATCAAGGTTAATCATCACAGCCAGGGAAATTCCATAGACCACCACACATCCCATCCCATTACCAATGCACTTAGGTACCCATTAGAACTTGAAGGTAAGGGTGTATTTCTAAAGACACCACCTACTTAAGTTATAAAACAAATGCTGCCTCAACTGAGCGTATCAGGCTCTGCTGACTCCACAAAGGAGGCCTTGCCTTGGAGGAGGTGAAAATGGGGAGTGCGATGGGGGGAGAAGCCTGGGAGGTGGGAGGAGGGAGGGGATGGGATCTGAGGTTGGTATGTAAAATGAATAGAATATATGTATATATATATGTATATGTATATATACATACATACATAAAACAATATGAAAGCTGGTACTGACCTGGAAACTTCATCCTACTGTCTTGCTGTTATACTGCTGAAAGATGATATATACGATACCAGAGAATAAAAAAATCACCAATTTGCCCAGCTGTCAACCTTGAAAGCTACTTCAGTTATTTTCCTGAATGTAAAATAAATAAAAAAATTTGATTAAAAAAAATAAATAGATAAAAAGATACATGACTTAAAAGACACAAAATAAATGAAAGTGAAAAAAAAAAGATGTACTGAACCTCATAGAAGAAAAAGTGGGAAATAGCCTTGAATCCATTGGCACAGGAGACAACTTTCTAAACAGAACACCAATAGAGTAAACACTAAGATAGACAATTAATAAATGAGACCTTGTGAAACTGAAAAGATGCTGTAAGGCAAGAGACACGTCAATAGGACAAATTGGCAGCCTACAGAATGGGAAAAGATCTCCAACAAGGTCATTTCTGACAAAGAACTCATACCAAAATATATAAAGAACACAATAGTATAGACATCAACAAACCAAATAATCCCGTTAAAATTCAGGGTACATGTTTAAACAGAGAATTCTCAACTGAGGAGTCTGAAATGGCTGAGAAACATTCAAAGAAATGTTCAGCATCCTTTGGAATCAGGTAAAGTGTTTTAATACTTCCTTTAATAATGTTGTTGTGGTCCTGTTTTCTTCTTTAAATGTCTCATATGGCAATGCATGCTCTTAGTCAGTGTCTTATTACTTAAATAGAAAGCTACACTTTAACCCCAATCCAGGCTGCTGGGACTTTGGATTGAAGAGAAATATACAATGAAAAGACCTCAATGAGTTCATCTGTTGGCCAGTGTCTTTTTCACATTGCATAAAAAGTAAAACATTGGAAGGTACAATAATGAGCCATTTTACATGGTATTGAAAACAGACTAGTGTAAGACACACATACTCATTTATGGATGTCTACAATTATCCTGATATTCCATTCTCAAAACATAGAATTCGTCAACCCACCTGTGCTTGACACCCTCCATCCTAAGCAAGCAATTCTTTACCTTGGCAATTTGTCATAAAATCCCTTCATGTGCTATTCTTATTAAGTAAGTTTAAATTTATATACTTTTATTGGAAATGGAAAACTCATTTATAATTAAGAGATTTTTGAGTACATGTGACTATTACTTTTATTAAAACAACAGTATAAGTAACATCCTTAGAGATATAATTTAAATTATATTTTGTGAAAATCATAGAAAAATTCTGTATTGAGGTAACTGTATTACAAATGTGCATATTTAATTCTTTGATTAAATGTGAAATGTGTTTGGTACAATTTAAAACGAAATGCACACATTCACTAGGAGTTTTCCCCTCTATCATGCATTCCAAGACTATTCGTATTCTATCACTGTATTTTTGGAAGCAGAAGCAAAAAGTTGACAGTTTTTTAATCTTCGGATAACCTGTTTGAATTAAAATTATTTATTCTTACTCAAAGCAATTCCACTAAAATCAGGAACGAGGCAAGGCTGTCCGCTCTCCCCATACTTATTCAATATAGTACTTGAAGTTCTAGCCAGAGCAATAAGACAGCATAAGGAGATTAAGGGGATACAAATGGGAAAGGAAGAAGTCAAGCTTTCCCTATTTGCAGATGACATGATAATATACTTGAGTGACCCCAAAGATTCAACCAAGGAACTGATACAGCTTATAAACACCTTCAGCAACATAGCAGGATACAAGATCAACTCAAAAAAATCAGTAGCCCTCCTATATACAACTGACAAACAGGCTGAGCAGGAAATCAGAGATACATCACTCTTTACAATAGCCACAAATGACATAAAATACCTTGGGGTAATGCTAACCAAGCAAGTGAAGGACCTATATGACAAGAACTTCAAGTCCCTGAAAAAAGAAATTGAAGAAGATGTCAGAAAATGGAAAGATCTCCCATGCTCATGGATAGGCAGGACTAACATAGTAAAAATGGCAATTTTACCAAAAGCTATCTACAGATTCAATGCAATCCCAATCAAAATACCAACACAATTCTTCACAGACCTGGAAAGAATAATACTCAACTTCATATGGAAAAACAAAAAACCCAGGATAGCCAAAAGAATCCTGTACAATAAAACAACCTCTGGAGGCATCACGATCCCTGACTTCAAGCTCTACTATAGAGCTACAGTAATAAAAACAGCTTGGTACTGGCATAAAAACCGACTTGTGGACCAATGGAATCGAATTGAAGACCCTGACATTAATCCGCACACCTATGAACATATAATCTTTGACAAAGAAGCCAAAAGCGTACAATGGAAAAAAGAAAGCATCTTCAACAAATGGTGCTGGCATAACTGGATATCAACGTGCAGAAGGCTGAAAATAGATCCATATCTATCACCGTGCACAAAACTTAAGTCCAAGTGGATTAAAGACCTCAACATAAATCCAGCTACTCTGAACCTGCTAGAAGAGAAAGTAGGAAGTAGTCTTGAACGCATTGGCATAGGAGATCGCTTCCTAGGTATAACACCAGTAGCTCAGACACTGAGACAAACAATCAATCAATGGGACCTTTTGAAACTGAAAAGCTTTTGTAGAGCAAAGGATACAGTCAACAAGGCAAAGCGACAGCCCACAGAATGGGAAAAGATCTTCACCAACCCCACATCGGACAGAGGACTGATATCCAAAATATATAGGGAACTCAAGAAATTAAACATCAAAATTCTCAACAGTCCAATTAAGAAATGGGCTATAGAACTAAACAGAGAATTCTCAGCAGAGGAAACACAAATGGCTGAAAGACATTTAAGGAATTGTTCAACATCCCTAATCATTAGGGAAATGCAAATCAAAACAACTCTGAGATACCACCTTACGCCAGTCAGATTGGCTAAGATCAAAAACACTGAGGACTCCTTGTGCTGGAGAGGATGTGGAGCTAGGGGAACTCTCATCCACTGCTGGTGGGAATGCAAGCTTGTACAGCCACTGTGGAAATCAATATGGCGCTTTCTTAGAAAATTGGGAATCAATCTCCCCCAAGATCCAGCTATACCACTCTTGGGCATATACCCAAGGAATGCTCAACCATACCACAAGGGCACTTGCTCAGCTATGTTCATATCAGCATTATTTGTAATAGCCAGAACCTGGAAACAACCTAGATGCCCTTCAACCGAAGAATGGATAAATAAACTGTGGTACATATATACAATGGAATACTACTCAGCAGAGAAAAACAACGACATCATGAAGTTTGCAGGCAAATGGAGGGATCTAGAAAAAATCCTCCTGAGTGTGGTAACCCAGACTCAGAAAGACAAACATGGTATGTACCCACTCATAGGAGAATTCTAGTTGTGGAACAAGGATTACTGGACGGCCACTCACAATACCAGGGAGGCTACCTGGAAAACAGGACCCCAAGAAAGACACGGGGATTGCCCAGTGATGGAGAAATGGATGAGATCTACATGAACAGACTGGACGTGAGTGGGGGTAATGAGGGGCGAGGGGCGAGGGAGAGAGAACTTGGGGGAGCGGGAGATCCCAACTGGATCAAGTACAGAGAGGAAACACAAGGAATGTTCATGATAAATGAAGACCACATGAGAATAAGAAGGAGCAAAGTGCTGGAGAGGCCCACAGAAATCCACAAAGATGCCCCCACAATAGACTGCTGGTAATAGTCGAGAAATAGCCCGATCTGACCTACCCTGGTGATAGGATGGCCAAACACCTTAATTGTCATACTAGAAACCCCATCCAGTGACTGAGGGAACTAGATGCAGATATCCACAGTCAGGCCCTGGGTGGAGCTCCGGGAGTCCAATTGGTGAGAAGGAGGAGGGTTTTTGTGAGCTAGAGTTGTTGGGACCAGGGATGGATGGAATACAGGGACAAGTGGCCAAACAAATGGAAACACATGAACTGTGAACCAATGGCTGAGGGGCCCCCAACTAGATCAGGCCCTCTGAATGGGTGAGACAGTTGATTGGCTTGATCTGTTTGGGAGGCATCCAGGCAGTTGGACCGGGTCCTGTGCTCAGTGCATGAATTGGCTGTTTGAAACCTGGGGCTTAGTAGAGACCCTTGGCTCAGCCTGGGAGGAGGGGACTAGACCTGCCTGGGCTGAGTCCACCAGGTTGATCTCAATCCTCGGGGGAGTCTTTGCCCTGGAGGAGATGGAAATGGGGGGTGGGCCGGGGTGAGGGGGGCGGGGTGGCAGGAGGGGTAATGGGGTGATCTATGACTGATATGTAAAGTTGAATTATATTGTAAAATAAAATAAAATAAATTATTAAAAAAATTATTTATTCTTTAAAAATCCCATTGTGACTTGCACCTTGGATTACTTGGTGGGTTGCATTGTGGTGTCTTGACTCATGAACGTCCATTGAACGGCATATGTTCCCTGTCACCACTTTCATGGCTGTGAAGATTGTGTTCTTCTAAATGCTTATTTTCTCCTTCTTTCCTACTGCTGAGTGGCCCAGCTCCTGTTTCACCTTTTATATATTTAAACACAATTAATATATATATATATATATTATGATATCATATAGCTAAATAACTGAATCCAGATGTCACGATATTTCACTTAAGAGAAAATATATGATATTTTGTGTTGCTTCAGTCAATACACTTACTGGCATCTGACCCCTCATTTTAGATCTTTCCTCAAACTTAATAGACTTCATCATCATATATAGTCTATGTCCCCATATATACATATATATATATATATATATATAAATGAACTGTATGTGTGTATATTAAAATCTAGTTATAAATTTGAGAGAATAAATACCATTTGTCTCTCTGAGGCAAATTAGTTTCATTTAAATGATCTCCAATTAGTACATTTTCCAGAAAATGATAGAGCTTCATTTTTCTTTGCTAGTTAATATGATTTTATTTTGTATAGATAAAATGTATTTTGTAATATCCACTTGTGGTTGATATATTGTTTACCTTAGTAAACTTATCTGAGTGTCAGAGAACAGAACAACCACTAGATTAGACATGGAGGCCAGACAGTGGTGGCACACATGCCTTTAAACCAATCACTCCGGAGACAGAGATTTGTCTGGATCTCTGTGAGTTCAAGGCTGCACTGGGAACAGAGCCAGGCATGGTGGCACACACCTTTAATCAAAGCACTTGAGATCTCATGTCTTTGCTAGGGAAGGACACATGCCTTTAATCCCAGGAAGTGATGGCAGGAAACAGAAAGCTATATAAGGTGTGAGGACCAGGAACTAGAGACTTTTGAGCAGCAGTTCAACTGAGATCCATTCCAGTGAGGACTCAGAGGCTTTCAGTCTGAGGAAACAAGATCAGTTGAGGAGTTGGCAAGGTGAGGTTGGCTGTGGCTTGTTCTGTCTCTCTGATCTTTCAGAATTTACCCCAATATCTGACTCCAGGTGTTTTCTTAGTAAGACCTTTTAAAATTTGTGTTAATTCCACTCATTTTTTGATAATCATTAAGTCTGGCTCCATATTGTGGAATATGGATAATTATGTAATAATTACATAATAAACATGAATATGCAACTCTTTTGTAACATGTGACTCACTCTCTGGACAATTTTTGTTTTGAGATTCCTCTATACTGGTTTCCATAGTGCTTGCATTAGTATATATTCCCATAAGTAGTGTATGAAGATTCGTTTCTTATGCATTTTCATCAGCATATGTTGGTTGCCATTTGATTCTTGATGATAGCCATTCTCACTGTGGTAAAACTTGAAAGATAATGATATTAACATTTTTTTCAAATCTGTTGTATTTCTTCTTGTATTCTTACCTGGTGAGTTCAATAGAATACTTATTGATTAGAAGATTTGGGGTGTTTGGGTTTTTTTTTGGTTTTATATATTCTAGATATTAATTCCCTACTGTGTTTCAGGTAATCTCTTTACTTGTTTTGCTTCTGAGTTACTGGAACGATTTACAAAAATGTATATACTTATGCCTGTATTGTGATATGGATTAGACTTCTGTTTTCTTCTAGCTATCTCAGACTTTCAGGTTTTATATTAAGGTCTTTGATCAATTTTGAATCAATTACTACATAGCGTGAGATATAGGGAAGTATCTTCATTCTTTAGCGTGTGAAAATCTCTTTTGGTACTGTTTGTTAAAGAGCCTTTTTCTTCTCTAAATTATCTCTGTGTGTTTTTTAATATTTGTAAAAATGAACAGTTAGAAATAGGATATTGGATGTTTTATAGATCTCTGCTTTATTCCAGTGGTTAACATACCTGCTTTTCTGCTCTTATCATGCTTGATTTGCTATTATGGCTCTGTGATTAAACTTCATAAATAAAAGTTAGTATTTTATCTGAAATGTTTCTCAAATATGTGAAAGAAGTAAAAGTTTGAATTACAATATTTCACAGTTCTATTTGCTTGTTTAATTTATCTTTATCTTAATATATTTAAAGAAATATGTGTAGTCTTATCCAGTGAACTTTCCATATACATTTTGCTAAAGGATCAAGCAGTTGAATACACCTTGAATATTTATTGATTCTCCAAGCATCTACTACAAAATATCTTATTATATTCTCCTGATTTTGTACTAGTTGAAATACTTGTATAATAATTTCAAAAATTAATCACATAAATTATTTAAAAAATTTCAAGACAAATTCACTTTATGGCTTATTTTTCACTTTCTCCTCACAAATGTTTTCATAATGCATTTTTATTTTGTCTGTAGTTAGTAGACTTTAATTTTAGAGCAGTTCAAGATTTACAGGGGAAAAAAAACTTTATAAAAAGCAGAGTTCCCATCTACTTTCTTCAACACACTCCTTGGACTTGCTGTCCTAAGTTATGAATAGCTTACATTAGTTCCATGGATTCATATGTCTGCCAAGGATATCACATAACTAGAAACTGGTTTTTATGATTTGGATAATCATTTTCTGTATTTCTGTCTCATATGTTATGACAGGAATGTAGTTGTATTTTATGGTTCTAATAAGGTCCATTTTATATGTATTTTATTTCTGATTGTCTGCTTTGATCAAAAGAGGTAAATCAGTTTATGATTGAGACAATTATTTTCATAAAATTTCCTATGATAGTTACACTAAATAAATATTTCGCAAATATTTTTCCAGTTTGTGGCACTCATTTAAATATTGGTAATGTCTTGACAAAGGAGCTGTCTTTAATTTTTATGAAGTTTGGATAATACTATTTTTAGTCTTGTAACTAAAATGATACTATAAAATATAAGGTGACTTAGGAAGTGTCACATACTAACTTCTATAAGCTTATTACATTAATTATGTTCTTTGTGTTAAGATGTGTGCTATTATGTGTGTTTGTGTGTGAGTTACACAGATTCATTCTTCTGGCAACTGTTTCCAGTTGTCCCAGGCAGTTCACTAGGGACTGTGCTTCCTCTTCTGTGAAAGATAATTCGAATGTATTTATTTGCATTAATTTCCGGTCTCTCTACTCTGCTCTATTGAACTGAATACTCTTTCTAAATTGTCAAACTTCTTGGACTAAAGTATCATTATTCCTCTTCAATTCCATGCTGTTTATTTTAAGAATATTACCATTTTTGTGTAAATGTAGAAATAAGTATGATAATAAACCAAAACAAAACAGTCTCACTTCTGATTTTTTATTGATTCATTGACTCTACAGACAAAAATTGGCATCGGGGTCCTCAATTCTTCTGTTCACTAACATGACGTCTCTCATCATGTATTTGATTTTTCTGTCATTTCTTAAATCAACTTTGTAGGTTTTTGACATGAAAAGATTGTACGTATTTTATTACATCTAAACTAAGTATTTCATTTGGGGAGTTGATATAATAAATAATAATTATTTATAATAATCCCCATAAAATAATAAGAATAGTGGGAAATGTGATTTCTGGGGTGGAAGATGTTGCAGAGAAAGTAGTGGGCTTGCTAGCCTAAATGAAGACATAGATTGGTCAAATCCCTAGCATTGTGTAACAACTCGGTGTGATGATGCATGTCAATAATTCAGAACTCAAGAGGTGGGTGCATAGAGACCCTATCAAAAAAAAAAAAGAACAAGGTAATAAGGATTCATTTGTTTATTGCTAAAATATACCCTCTATGTTTATTTTTTAATATTAATCTCATATAATCTTCACTTGCTAGATGAAGGAATTGGTTTATGCTTTTGTTATTATGGAAAACTTTAAGTATAATCTGCATAACCTTCCATGTTATTGACACAGAAAGGTAGTCTTATTATCTTCCTTTTGAATCAGTACACTTCGACTTTCATTGTTTTGTATTGCTGTATTGCATAGGACTTCCAATGGTACATTCAACAGAAGTAATATCATTGCTTTGTTTCTGATCTTAGAAGCCAATAGCTGCTCACTGAGTTTAGACCTGTCTGTGTATTTATTTTGGAAATGCCTATTTTTTGTGATTTAGTAGAGTGTCAATTTATTCCCAGCTTGCTGAGAGTTTTCTGTCATCACCCAGTACTGGGAGTTTTTAAAGGTTCTTCAGGTATATATTTTATGCTAAAAAATTTTTGTAGCCTGTCAAATGAGAAGCTACATTAATTCATTGGGAACGTTTAAGTAGTCTTGTATCCGTGGATTATATCCAGGTGGCAATGTACTCCATGTGTGCAGATTTTATTTGACTTTCTAACATACTTTTGAAGATCTTTGCACATGTGTCTGTAAGAAAGAGACATTTTATTCTTTATACTTTTTCTTCTTCTAACCAGGTTTTATTAATTGAAGTTAATTACTATTTCATGGAATGAGTATTTATGATGCCTTCCTTTCTCTTTTTTATATTCTGGAGGAAATATGTATATAAACAATGCACCTATGCAAATACATATTGTATTACATATATGCATGCAATAATTTTGATGATCAGTTTAGAAGAGTACGTTCTGGTCTTGTCCTTGTTTTGTCATCCTGAAGGAGCTGGATTTTAGAAAATATGGAATGGCCTCTGGTTCCAAGGATAGTGCCTGTTGGTTAGTATCTCGTAGGGCTTGGGCAAGTTGTTCTGACATGTGATATATGCTTCAGGATGATGACACATGTTAGATCAGTGAATTTTGTGATCAGGAATCACCTGCAATGTTTCTGTCATTGAGTAATGAATTTGTCAAGAACAACTGTGTTTGAGTTCTGTTAAAAGCTTCATTGTATGTTCAAAGAGAAGTTTTGTTATATGTTTGAATATAAGGGAAACATCTGTATCAAAAGGACTCATTCATGTAAGGCAGATGTCTGATAACCCTTTCCAATAGTGATGCTTTGGTGGCTTATTGGCATATTAGTCCCCACTGAAGACAGCTTGAGATTCAGCAGGTACTCTAGCAAAGATGACCCTGATGAACCAACATATGTGTTGCTGAACATTGACAAAACAAACTTCTTCCCCTGGTGCCATGTTCTCTTTCTTCATGAGCTTATTGAACAACAACGTTGTTGTTGGCTGTGTTGGTTTACTTTCCTCATTGCAACTTAGGGGAGGAAAGAAGAATTTTGTCTTAGGACTTAAGAGGACAAGGCCATCATATTGGTCAAGGTATGGTGGCAGGAGTGTGCAGCAGCTGATCACATTGTGTTTGCTGTCAGGAACCAAAGAGGGTAATGGAATTCAAGCCAAATCATCAAACATCCTAGTCCCACTGCCAGTGTCTCATTCCTCCAGCAAGGCTCTATTTCCTCAAGGTATCACAACCTACAAAATAGTGCTAACAGCTGGGGACATGGTGTTCAGATACATGAACCTATTTGTGGCATTCATATCTGAATGAAAAAAAAAAGAAATGAAAAAGAAAGGACATGACTGCTCCTAGGTTTAGTGGAGGAGAAGGTTTACTATAAATATGAGGGAGAACATTCCCAGAGGCATCTGGAAGGGTCCAGAGTCAACATGACCCTGAGCTGGGCCATGTGAGGAGAGGAACAAGCCAGAGTAGATGAAAAGGCTGGGTAACCAAAATGACTGTATCATATTGTGAAGGGAAGTTGGGGAAGAATAGTCCAGCCCCTGGCTGTAGAAGTTTAGTGTAGGTGGTGGGATGTCCCAGCCATCCCCTGTAGTAGGTAGGGACTGAGAGATGCTGGGAGAGCCTGGTGACCGGATTTTCTTTGATATGTTAAATAGGCACATCAGTGAGACTTTTTTTCTGGGTTTGAGACCTAACAATATCTAAACAATAACACTGCTGAAACTAACCCACATCAAAATTATGAGTCATCTTACTTACTTATCTATTAGGATCATAGGTGGCTAAAGTGACTATTTGATAAACCTGTGTATGACAAAAGAGATGTATCCACACAACTCTTCCCTAAATGTCCTTACCAAAAATGTCCAACCATTTTGCTTCCAATATAGTGGTCACTTTTGCAGTAAAAATTGTTTGTT
The DNA here is from genome assembly GCA_902168325.1 of Peromyscus nudipes. Taxonomy (NCBI): domain Eukaryota; kingdom Metazoa; phylum Chordata; class Mammalia; order Rodentia; family Cricetidae; genus Peromyscus; species Peromyscus nudipes. Next base: position 12,796 of record CABHPH010154851.1, read on the forward strand.
CATAAGATTCCCTTTTGTAATAGGAAAGGTCTGTGGGATAGAATATTAAGTTAGAGTTAGATGGGAGCAGAAAGTATAGTATGTGACCGCTGATTACAGTAAGTCTGGTTTGCCTTGTCTTATTGTTTCTTTTCTTGTCCTGTTTGACTGACATCTCTTGGAGGCCTGTTCTTTTCTGAAGAGGAAATGGAGGGAAAAGGGAATGTATCTTGTGGAGAGGGAAGGTGGGAGTTAGCTTGCAAGAGTAGAGAGAGAGAGGAAAATGTAGTCAGAACATATTGTATGAAAGTTTTTTCAGTTTCAATTTTTTTCAATTTTTTAATAAAACAAAAATTTATTTTCAATTAAAAATATAGAATAAGTCTGGTTAATAATTCAAAAGATATTTTGAGAATTTTCATCATTACAAAATAAAAATATGTTGGAATACATGAATAATTATCTTGTTAAGATTGAAATCTCTTATGATATATGTTTGTATAAACTATTACAGATTGCCTCATTAATACACATGTTCAAAATTCTATGTATAGAGATTTACATGTTTAAAATAGTAGAATAAGTAAAAAAATCTTAAAATTTATATTTATAAAATATTTTTATTAAGAAATGTTTTATTCATTTTACATACCAACCATAGATTCCCCTTTCTTCCCTCTTTCCACCTTCCCCCAGCTTTCCCCTGTCAACCCACCCCCCATTCCCTCCTCCAAAGAAGTAAGACCTCCCATGGCAAGTCAGCAAATCCTGGTGCATTCAGTTGAGGTAGGACCAAGCCCCTCCCCCTGCATCAAAGCTATGTAAGGTGTCCCACCATAGGTAATGGTCTCCAAAAAGCCAGCTCATGCCAGGGATAGATCCTGATCCTACTGCCAGGGGACCCCTTAAGCAGACCAAGCTACACAACTGCCTTGCTTATGAAGAGGGCCTAGTCCAGTTCCATGAAGGCTCCACAGCTGTTGGTCTAAAATTCACGAGATCCCAGTAGCTTGGTTCAGTTGTCTCTGTAGGTTTCTGAATTATGATCTTGATGCCCCTTGCTCATAGAATCTCTCTTCTCTCTCTCCAACTGGACTCCTGTAGCTTGACCTGGTACTTGGCTGTGGATCTCTGCTGCTGCCTCCATCAGTTACTGGATGATAGCTCTATGATGACAGTTAGGGTATTCACCAATCTGATGACTGGGGTAAGCCAGCTCAGGCACCCTCTCCACTATTGCTAGTAGGATAAGCTGGGGTCATCCTTGTGGATTCTTGGGAACTTCCCTACCACCAGGTTTCTCCCTATCCCCATGATTTCTCCCTCTATCAAAACACTTCTTTCATTACTCTCCCACTCCATCCCTGTTCTAGCTCGACCATCCCATTCCTTTATGTTCTCATCCCCCATACCTACACTCTATTGTCCCACCATCCCCAGTTTACTGATGAAGATCTCTGTTTCCCCTTCCCAAAGTGATTTACATGCTTTTGATCTTAGCCATTCTGACAGCTGTAAGATGGTATCTCAGAGTCGTTTTGATTTGCATTTCCCTGATAACTAAGGATGTTGAGAAATTCCTTAAATGTCTTTGGTCATTTGAGATTATTCTGTTGAGAATTCTCTGTTTAGCTCTGTAGCCCATTTTTAATTGAATTGTTTGGTATTTTGATGTCTAGTTTCTTGAGTTCTTTATGTATTTTGGAGATCAGCCCTCTGTGGAGTTGGTGAAGATCTTTCCCCATTCTGTAGGCTGTCTTTTTGTCTTATTGACCATGTCTTTTGTCCTACAGAAGCTTCTCAGTTTCAGGTCTCATTTACTTATTATTTCTCTCAGTGTCTGTGCTACTCTGTTATATTTAGGAAGTGGTCTCCTGTACCAATGCTTTCTAGGCTACTTCCTACTTTCTCTTCTATCAGGTTCAGAGTAACTGGATTTATGTTGAGGTCTTTGATCCACTTGGACTTGAGTTTTGTGCACAGTGACAGATATGGATGTATTTGCAATCTTCTACATGTTGACATCCAGTTATGCCAGCACCATTTGTTGAAGATGCTTTCTTTTTTCCATGATACAGTTTTGGCTTCTTTGTCAAAAATCAGGTGTTTGTAGGTGTGCCGATTAATGTCAGGATCTTCAATTAGATTCCATTGACCCACATGTCAGTTTTTATGCTAATACCAAGCTTTTTTTATTACTATAGCTCTATAGTAGAGCTTGCCATCAGAGATAATGATGCCTCCAGAAGTTGCTTTATTGTACAGGATTGTTTTAGCTATTCTGGGCTTTTTGTTTTTCCATATGAAGTTGATCATTGTTCTTTTGAGGTCTGTGAAGAATTGTGTTGGGATTTTGATGAGGATTGCATTGAATATGTAGATTCCTTTTGGTAAGATTGCCATTTTTATTATGTTGATTCTACCTATCCATGAGCATGGGAGATCTTCCCATTTTCTGATATCTTCTTCAATTTCATTCCTCAAAGACTTAAATTCTTGTCATACAGGTCTTTCATTTGCTTAGTTAGAGTTACCCCAAGGTATTTTATATTATTTTTGGCTATTATAAAGGATGACATTTCTCTGATATCTTTCTAGGCCTGTTTATCATTTGTATATAGGAAAGCTAATGATTTTTTTTAGTTAATTTTTGTATCCTGCTACATTACTAAAGGTGTTCATTTGTTGTAGGAGTTCTCAGGTAGAATTTTGGGGTCACTTATGTATACTGTCATATCATCTGCAAATAACAAAAGTTTGACTTCTTCCTTTCTAATTTGTATCCCCTTGATCTCCTTTTGTTGTCTTATTGCTTTAGCTAGAACTTCAAATATTATATTGAATAGATATGGGGAGAGTGGCCAGCCTTTTCTTGCTTCTGATTTTAGTGGAATCACTTTGAGTTTCTCTCCATTTAATTTGATGTTGGCTATTGGCTTGCTGTAAATTGCCTTTATTATGTTTAGGTATGTTTCTTGTATTCCTGATCTCTCCAAGACTTTATCATGAAGGGATATTGGATTTTGTCAAAGGCTTTTCAGCATCCAATGACATGATTATGTGTTTTTTTTTCTTTCAGTTTGCTTATATGTTTGAATACATGAATATGGATCTTGTTAAGATTTAAATCTCATATGCTGTATGTTTGTATAAACTGCTGCAGGTTTCCTCATTAATGTACATGTTCAAAATTCTATGTATAGGGTTTTACATGTTTAAAATAGTAAAAATAACTTTAAAAATCTTAAAATTTATATTTATAAAATAGTCTTTGAAATTTTATTTAAGTGTAGGTTTTCTCATTGAAAAGTTTTCACTAGTTGCTCTGGAGTGTTATCCTACATATAAACCTCCTGTCTCAGTTTCCAGTGCTAAGATTATAGATACTTTTTACCATGCCAGCTACAAAATTTCATTTAAAACACATAAACACATATATATTACAAATATACATGCACATGTATAAATATATACATATATGAGTAGATTTGATTTTCATAGTAGAAGACACTACATGACACAATAGAAAATCTGTGTTATAGAACTGTCAATACATGAACAAGTTTAGTGAAACTTGTGTTTTACATCCTTAACCCCACAAATATTTTTGGCTATAATTTCACTAAATTTAATATTCAATATTTTTAATTTTTTAAGATGTATCATAAAATAATTCAAACTATATTAACATATTATAAGTCTAAGATTTGGCTAAATAATTTTCCAGATTCCTAGATATTTACAAAGAGGAAAATATGACAAACATGAGTTTTTAAAATATGTTTATAAATTCATTTATAAAATGAATCTTAATAAAACATAGAATCATATCTAGCTGAGTAGAATAATTATACTCTGAATTTTGTGCATATTTAAATATAGCAAAATACCAGAATAAAATTATTTCTTAAATTAAGAAATATCTGAGTGTATTTTGATTGTATAATAGTTTTAGCACAGTGGACATCATGGGAAGAATAGATAAATAAAAAAATTCATTCCACATGCTTGCATATTTAGTGCTTTTGTTGAACAAATTTTCACTGATTTTTCATATTTATTTCTTTTCTTTGGAGAACATATTAGAAAAGTAGCAAAAATCTGTGGAGACATGTCTTATTTATATTATATGATTTCTCATTACTTTTTTCCTTCATTACAGAATTAGTGCAATTTATTCTTAAATGTTAAAGGCTCGCATTACCTAAAAAGAAGGGAAAAATATAACTTAAATGATTGCTATTAGAGTATGTAGCTCTTAACAGTATTTTGATGTGATATGGTTAAAAATACTATATACATATTTCTTTAATAAAATACTTAATTGATGATTTACATCTAAGTCTACAAACCTAGAGCATAATTATGACAGAAGATGGTATCAATATATAATAGTATAATGAAGTCAGTAAAGTGAATATTTTAGTTAATTATATAATTTTTAGCACATTAATGAATGTTTGATGCATATTATTCTTTATCTGACATTCTCATTCTTCTTGTAATATTTCCTTTTACTAAAGTGTTGTTGCAAGATCATAGGATGTAATGGTTATATGAACAGAAATACTTATCATCAATATTTTGAAAATATTTTTATTAAAATAATTTTACTAATATATGGATATTTCTGAAATGTTATTTAAATTTAGAAGTAGCTTTATTTATTGATCTAATTTTACTAATAATTATTAATAGTTGAATTTTCTTTATATATTTTAAGAATATGCTGTTAAAAGTAAAGAATACCAAGTCTTTAGTAAACATATTTTGGGGAACCAAAAACATGTAACAATCTTTCCTTAACACACTATAGAGTTAGTTTGGCACATTGAAGAGTCACTAGACATGGTTAGTACATTGACTGAAAATGCCTTGTGTTATGAATTACCATGCCTGCTCATCCATCCTAATCTACTGTATCAGAGAAAGTGTTCTTAGGGGAAAAATACAAAGAGGAGATCAGACAGGTACTTAATAAGAGGACAACTCACAAGATGTGGAAGAGTGTAAAGCAGTGAAAGAAACATGCAAAGTACATGTGAATGTAGTTAGAACTGTTGAGGGAAAACAATCCACTTGGTACATATGCTTAAGGAAGTGAAACGTAACAAGGATAACTTTTACAACTAAGGGATGATTATCAATATTATACATGGGAGAGTAAACCATCAAGCACTTACTAGGACAGCAGAAGTAAAAATTCCTTTTAAAATTAATATTATGGAATTTAATATAATAATAAGGTTGTGTTACTAAATAAATTAAAAAGAAAAATATGCACCCACCCATGTGAACATACATACTTGTATGTAACTAACTCTGGCTTATTTATTGTGCTTTATTCCTTACTTTAAACACTGCTTTTTTTGAAATTTCTCATGTGACTGTATTGATACTTTTCTCTAATATGAAAAGAAATATTTGTCATGGGATAAGAGTGGAGGCACTATCATCATGAGTTTACTGCTCTATACTAGACAAAATTGTTGGGAAAAAAATGTCTGGTTGTAGTCAAAGAGCTGAGATGGATTTTATAAGATATTTCTGAGAAGAAATCAATTGTTGCATGTGGTGATTATTTTGATGGAGTTTAAAGCAAAAGAGAAGAAAAGATCAAACAGTGTTCTATTCTTAGTTTTGGTAAGAAAGAATTCAAACAGAAAATAGATAGAATTCGACTCAGAAGATGGTATCAGGCAGGTTAGAACAGAATTTGTGAAGTTTAAGTGGGAAAACAATATAGAGGGGAGAGGCCAGTTCAGACTAACATTTTTATTTGAAATGTGGTCCTTTAGCAGTTTTGAAATAAATCACATTTAGATTTATTAGTCTTATTCTGTATAGTATATCACTGTAGATGACTCTGCATAACAGAAATCGTACCCCGCAGTCAACATCATACTATCTCACATCCATTCCATTCTGTTTTTCACTGCAGAGAAATAAATTGTGAAAGACCAATTTATAAAATTCTTTGGTTTAATCATCCAATACTAGAAATTTATTAAATCATGATAATGTACTAATATACACAGATAAATTATTTCCATATAACATATTAACCACAATCATTGCCAAAAGTAAGGTTTCACCAAATCACAATGCCTATGATTACTTAGTCCATTTGTTTTAAATTCTCAGTAGTTGTCCATATAGTCATAGTTATTATTTATAATCTATTGTCATTATTATTGTGGTATTTGGGATTCATCTTAGATTCATTTAGGCATTGTTTTACAAATGAATTCCAATCCTAATCATGAGATTGCTTTTATGAAGAAGTTATCTTTATAGAATAAATATTAATTAGAACACATTATTTTTTCTTTAAAATGTGACATCCCTAACCTGGGGTCGTCCTTGTGGATTCCTGGGAATTCCTGTAGCACCAGGTTTCTTTCTAATCCCATAATGTCTCCCTCTATGAAGATATCTCTCATTGCTCTCCCACTCCATCCCTCCCCCAGCTCCACCATTCCCTTCCTTCATATTTTCATTCCCCATCATCTCCCCTCAATGGCCTCCCCTCACCCCAGTTTACTCATGGAGATCTCATCTATTTCCCCTTCCCACAGTGAACCATGCTTCCCTCTTAGAGTCCTCCTTGTTAGCTAGCTTCTCTAGAGCTATGGGTTGTTGTCTGGTTATCCTTTGTTTTACATCTAGTATCCACTTATGAGTGAGTACATACCATGTTTGTCCTTCTGAGTCTGGGTTACCTCACTCAGGATGATATTTTCTAGTTCCACCCATTTTCCTGCAAATTTCATGATGTCGTTGCCTGGTGCACAAAGCTGGCTTTTTGGAGCCCATTACCTATGGTGGGAGGTCTTGCTCAGCCTTGATACAGGGGAAAGGGGCTTGTTCATGCCACAACTGAATGTATCAGGTTTTGCTGACTCCCCATGGGTCAGAAAGAAGAGGGGATGAAGGGTGGGTCAGGGGCCAGGAAGGCTGAGAAGGGGAAGCGTGATGAGGAATGACAGCAGGATCTGTGGATGACAGGGGGATCTGTGGTTGGTACATAAAATGAATAAAAATATTTCTTAAATAAAAAGAAAAGTAGGCCAGACTTTCCAACTACAACAACAAAAAAAGACATGACATATCAACAAAAATATCCCCACTTGTTCTGTATCACTTAAAGTTTAAAATGTTTAGAAAGATCATTTCTCACATATGAAAATGTGGTAGCAGAAAAAAGCATTTTCTTAAATTCATATAGCAAATGATTTAACATTTAAAGTCCTTCCTCATTCTGACTGGCTTCCATAAACACAGAGGTTTCTGCAGAATATGCTACCTAAAATGAACACTAGCTAAAAACTAAAGAATTAATTCTACAGTCACCACTAGAATGAATTATAAATGACTCATATCATATCTGAGTTTATTTGCTTAAAATGTAATTCAGGTTGATATTTCAAACACAAAATGGAGACAAATTTATCTTTCTCTTCTGTAGTAAAATACAGATTTAAATTTTGGTAATATTCTACTCAAAATTATATTTGAACCACTATGTTTTGAAAGAGCTCAAGACCATTTATTCTAAGTCCATCCATTCATGGTTGTGTTATAGTTTAAGAATAACAAAATCTGAAATGTTTAGTTTTCCTTTGACGTGAGATACTTGTCCAAATCATGATTGACATAATATATGATATGGGGAAAAATTAGTGCATACAGATTGTTTTCACTGTAATGGCCACCCACATATTTACAGAATTCTTCTTTTCTACTTTCAAGCTTCACACTGACCAAGATAAAGGAGATGGAAATTTAAAATACATTTTAACAGGAGATGGGGCTGGCAATCTGTTCGTTATAGATGAAAATACGGGAGACATTCATGCTGCAAAGAAATTAGACAGAGAAGAAAAATCCCTGTACATTCTTCGTGCCAAGGCTATAGACAGAAAGACTGGGCGGCAAGTGGAGCCAGAATCTGAATTCATCATTAAAATCCATGATATCAACGACAATGAGCCAAAATTTACAAAAGACTTGTACACAGCCACTGTTCCTGAGATGTCTGGAGTTGGTAGGTATCTACTAAGCCAAGTGTACAACATGTTTGTTCTCTTATATTTTTACTAAGAAATGTATGGGCCTGTTATTATATGTATCCTACTGTCAAAATTAGAGCTGTATCTGGAAACTCTTATTTTAGTTAAACAACTCCTTTCCAATTATTTTAAATTATTAATATAGCAATGTCTCCTTTTAATGATCATTTACTGAGTGCAGTCCTTTGATTCCGTTGGAATCAATACCTGCTCTCTCGTTAAGACTAGCTGTCCTGTGGAATGCATTGCACCTTGAAGGGGAACTGGGTTGGCAGTTCTTACTTAGAACTGAAAAGGAGAACTGTTGTGTTTGACAAACACTTCTACATAACTGTCATGTTTAATCATCAAAACATCCTTGTTTTATAAGTATGATAAATAGAACTTTACGGTCCATCCTGTTAATTAGAAATTCAAAATTCAGAAGAATTTGACAACTGAATGAAGAGTGAATAACCTGTAGCAGCATGCTAAGAGTCACAGATTTTTGCTGTCTATCCTTGTGTATTTTCTTCTATTTGGTTTTACCTGCCAATTGGAAACAATCATTTCTCACAGTTCTAGGACTGTCCCAGTTTTAAGCAACAATCTTTAGTATACCAAGTTACTACTTTTATATATGTTAATACACTTAATTCTATCAACGTATAATAATTAGATTCTATAAAAAGAGCTGAAATACCTTAAAATACTGTCAAAGTAATAATGATTAAATATATCCTATGTAACATACGCATATTTTGTTTTAGTTAACATCATTATTTGAATATTAGTTCTATATATATGTAATAAAATAACATATAATATCATAATAATGTATGTTTGAGTAAAAAAAATCTCTCATTAGAAAAAATATATCTTGTATACCTCTTTGCTGAGAGTATGGCATGATTGCTTTTTAATGATATAGTCTGTCTATATCAGAGGAACCAAGAGTTTATGAAGAAGTTTTATTTTTATTTTGTATAACTCCCCTATTTGAGGAAACTGAGATTCTATCATCTCTCCTAGTCTTCATTCTTATAATGTAAAAGGGATTTATCAAAAAAGACAGGAATCTTTTGAGTTCACAAGACACTTCATAATGTATGAAAACCCATAATGTAGATGGGTTTTCTTCAATGCTGTTCAAATAACTTTAGACTGTTAAAATGTTCTGGATTGATCTATATTTCCCTGGCATGAAGCTAATTTAGATGTACATGATAGCATTTTTATGAACTTGTGTTTAAGAAGAAAATACATTTAAAATTATAATCTCTGGATAAATGATGAATTTTGAATTGAACTGAATTATGGTTATATTCTGTAACTTTTGTCAAACATTATTTTGATATGTTATTTTGCAAATTATTTTAAATCTTACTTATCATTTCATAGATTTTCCATATTTAAAAATGTAATAAACATGATTAAGTTGACAGAAATTTTTGATTATTAGAAAATTTGATCAGGACTATTTATATTGTTGTGTACTTTAAACTTTTATTGCATTACTTCTTAATTTTTTAATAATTTTATTTTTTAAGATTATAATATAATTACATAATTTTCCACTTCCTATTCCTTCCTTAAAACACTCCTATATATCCTTCTTTCTCTTTTTCAAATTTGTGGTCTCTTTTTTTATAAACTGTTTTTACACACACACACACACACACACACACACACACACACACACACACACACACATACACACAGTCCTAAGTACATTAGTACAAAGTATTCAGTCTTTACTTCCTCTTAAAAAAAAGACAGAGTAGGGCCTGGAAAAGATGGCTTCTGGGTAAAGGACATGGGCTCCTCTTCCAGAAGGGGCAGGTTTATTTCCAAGTATCCACACGGTGTCTTCTCCCTGTTTGTAAGTCCAGTCTCTGATACCCTCTTCTATTTCCCAGGAAACCAGACACATATGTTTTCAGACAAACATGTAGGCAAAACACTAATATGCATAAAAATAAATAAAATAAAACAAGATATTTCTCTAACAAATATATTGAATTTTAGTGTAAAACAATTCGTCATTTCCCCTTTTCTTGAAAATAGATTATTTTTTCTTTCTTTCTTTCTTTTTTTTGTAATTCAGAGATGAGGACTGAATCCAGGGCCTTGCACTTGCTAGGCAAGCACTCGACCACTGAGCTAAATCCCCAACCCCTATTTTTTCATATAATATATATTGATTACTGTTTCCTTTTCCTCCAGCCTTTCTGAAAAATATTCTTGGATATCCCATAATTCCATTATGTTCTTATCATATATCTGCTCAGTTCATGTCTATTCTTTCTTATATTAAATATAAGTATATATTTTATCATTATTTAATATAAAACAGTATATAGACTAATTAAAAACTTTAAAATGTTATTAAAAAACCTTTGCTGATTCAATTCTTAATAATTATCAAATATTGAACTTCTATATCTACATGCACTTTCATTTAAGCTAATGACTGTTCTGTCATGTTTGAGTCTGAAAGGCATATGTTTTGTAATTCCTAGGTATGATCTGACTTATATTCTAAAAGATAATTTCCAGTCCCCCCGCCACTGTAGGAAATTTCAAGCTAGCCTTCCTTGGCAGGTACTTTGAAATTCCTTCCTGTGATAATGTAGGCCTTTTTTAAAAGACTCACTGGCTATGGAATCAACAAGTACCCCTAACTAAGTAATCTGTGGGGAAAGTCACTTGGAATGTGCGATCTTTACTCAGACTAGCAAGTTCTAATTTCCTTCTTGTCACTTTCCAGCTCTGTGGTATATGGCCCAAAGGCATATGTTGTGGGAGCCCGTTTTCAGGTTCCTCATGGCTTTACCCCACAGGTCTGCATAGAGAGGATGATTGGACCATGGACCTGAGTGCAGGTGTCTGAGATGGTCTGCACTTGGCTGTGCTGGGGGGTGAGGGGGGTTCTTTTGCGCCACCCCTTGGCGTCTCTATATATACCCTGGGGCAGAGACAGTCCGGGCCCGTTGGAATAGGTTCCAGGTTCTTTCCAGGCTATCCTGTATTTTCTGTTTATCTCCACAATCTGAATACTTCTATCTAATATTTCCTGCTGCTTGCACTCAAGAAAACTCTGGGGAACTGTGGGGTTGGTGGGTAAATGCCCCGCAATAAGTCCTCCATGTGCCATGAGGAGTAAGTGTTAATAGAAATGAACTGCTGACAATCCAATATTCTGCCTCCTCTATTATTCCTATGGAAAGCTTATGGAATGGTTCTGTATCCTGTGCCTAGTGCCATGCATTCATACTTGAATAGCATCCTGAATTGTCAAGCCCATTGAACATTTATACTTCAAAGAAAAAAACAAAACAAAAACAAAACTATGTCTAACATATGAAGACTTTAATATTCCCACATCTAATCAAAAGACTTTTTGTTTAAATTGCACTGTATGAAACCATCATACTCCCTTCTGATTCCCTCAGAGCACAAATGCTTAGGGAAAAGAGAATCAGTCTCTTTGATACCCAAGTTATTTATCGTGGAGGAGCATAGTAGAGAGGAGGTGATGAGCTTTCCTGGTTAAAAGTTCTGCACAGGCGTGTGTCATTTTGATCCTTAATCCACATGTTTAACCAAACCTAAATAAGCTTGGTCTGTTTCCCTTGGTCCCTTAAAGAAAGCAAAAGGAAATAAATCAAATATCCTCCAAAAATATTAAAATGTGTAAAAATTAGATAGGAGATTGTCATTAGCTTTACAATTTAAAGGTTTAAATTATTTTCATTTTAGTAGAAAATAAAATTGGTAATACAACAAATATGAAATTCATAAATTAACTTTTGAGAAAGTTTAGTAATCCATTACTTACTATTTATGGATTTACATGTCACAATAAATATCTGATATTACATACAGTAAATATCCCTACAGTAACTATCTGCTACAAAGAAATATTATAGTTCAGCTCCTTTTTCTTCGTTACTGATTTCTGTGTTTAGTTCTGATTTTTGAACTCACACTTTCTGACCTACTAAGGCTACATTTGGCAATATAACTCATTTGCTTCTCTGTTAGCTTCTTCATAGCAAGAACTTTTTATGTTTTGTTACATTATAATCACAGATCACTAAGATTAAAAAAAATAACAGGAGGTTGAATTTGTCCTTGTGCCTTGTTATTTAGTAATAAATATGCCGTTTATTTATTATTATGGCATTTAGCGAGAACTTTCCTCATCACAATATTCCCATTAATCAGTTTTTCAGTTCCTTAAAATTTATTAATTTCTGTCATATGTTTGCATGTCTTGGATAGTGAAGAGTAAATCTAGGAAATCTTTTCATTTAAGAAAATAATTAGTGAGAAAATGGCTTTTGAAATAATGTAAAATTTAATTGATGTGCCTCTGCTTGGGGTGGGGCTGGGTGCAGGCACCTCTGTTATACAAGTGACTGCCACGGACGCAGATGACGCCAACTACGGGAACAGCGCCAAAGTCGTCTACAGCATACTGCAAGGGCAGCCATATTTTTCAGTGGATCCAGAATCAGGTAAATACAGTCAAGTCTAGGTCCATTTCATCTTAAATAATATAGACTGATAGGGTTTGTGTTTTAAAACCTGTTCAGACAGTTTCATGGAGCTGCTTCTTACATTTATTTTATGGAAATGAAAGAAAACATCCTTATATTAACACAACCTATTTAATTGCTCAGCTCTTTTATCTATTATTTATTGGGTTTAAATTCATGAGACTATGAAATTTCACAAAGATTACTATAATTTGCAGAATAAGTAAATATTTGAAATTTAAAGAAACTAATGATTATAAAAATTAAGCAAAGTCAACTAATCAAAATAGAAAATGCACAAAATACAATGTTTTCTGTTCTGTGAATTACATTTTTATTAAATTAAATTTATTGAGGGCAGTCTCATTTTCCCATCTATCTTTGGTAAAATGGATCTTGAAAAGTATAGCTTGATTTCAAAAGTCAATGTTTTAATTCTTCACTTTTTTAAAAGGCATAATAAAAACTGCATTACCAGACATGAGCAGAGAAAACAGAGAGCAATATCAGGTGGTTATTCAGGCCAAGGACATGGGCGGCCAGATGGGAGGCCTTTCTGGAACAACTACAGTGAACATCACCCTCACGGACGTCAACAACAACCCTCCTCGGTTTCCACAGAGTAAGGCAGGCTGTACAACAGCGTAATGGGAATATTGTCATTACACCACGACAACAGAACTTAGTGTCTGCATTTCTAGTTCCTTTGCGGAGGGCAAATCAATGCACCACTCCTAAAAGAGGAAATTTAAATTTCCTGAAAATAAAGCAATAATATGTATCCATCCCCAAAGAAGGATGGAAGAAAACAAGACAGAACAGAAACAAGGCTCTTTTGCACTTGATGTTTTCTAGCTTTTGATGAGCGAGACAGCTTTGAAGGCTGATGTCCTCACAGTGACTATTGCTATCCCACCCTTCTATCCACCCTGGGCAGGAATGTGGGCACAAGAGTCTGTCTGTTTACATTCAAAGTGTACACTGTTCACAACTCTCAACTAATTTATAAACAAGCATTATAAGCCTCTATTTAATGAATTTTACAACACAGATTGGATGTTCTATCATCTCTAAAAACAGGATCTATATTTAAGGCAATGTATGTGGGTAAAATTGGCAGCATTTTAATATTTTTTTGGTTTACTTAAAAAGTCATGAACACTTGGTTATGTAAATATCTTACTAATATTGAGATCATCTAGTATGTAACAACATGTTAAATTTTAGGGTTATTTAATTTAATGAAACTTGAAGATCAGTAAATTCCCTTCAGGTTCTCACCTAAACTTTCCATTCAGATTTTTAAAATATAGACTAAGTGTATAATTAATGAATTACCACACTGCAATTCTGTCATCTGTTAGGATGCTACCAGAAGGCCTGGATCAACTCTAACAGTGAGAAAATGCTGAGTTCTGGACCATGAACTGGATGGATTACAGACATAATGGCAAAGTAGCATGAATTCTTCACAATAATTTTGTGAATTAAATGATATCACAATTTTCCTGGTTTTCCTGACTAGGACTTGACTTTAAAGTTTAGAGCATTGAATATAGAATTCCACAGTGAGACTTAAAACCGCCCAATCCTAACCACATAAGTCACTGGAAAGAGATCAGACTTTGAAGTCAGAGAATCTGAACTCTATTCTCTTTTCCACTGCTCAACAAGATAATTTCCTTTTGCCTGTCCACTGAAAATCATTTACTCATGTTTCTTCTTTGTTAGGACTAAATAGGTTACCATTAAGAAATTTTGAGATTACAAAATGCCAAGCACCCATGTTTACATACATTTCTTTATTTTTTTTCAAATCCCATATTTGTACATTTATTGGCAGCTTGTAAATACAAACAAAATGTGATATATAGCTGGATATGTAAACATTAAACATGGAAAATATGCTATTTAAAGACATTAAATTTAAATATATAACTAGAAACAATCATAATAAATACATTGCTGCTCAGAAATTACTGGGAAATATGGACTATTTGAAAAATTGCACATTCATTTTTTTTTCTGAGTGTATAAAATGTGTGGTGACAATATTTAAAGTCACAATCAAGTAACAATTAGTTTTCATGGTTGTTAGGTCAGAAGTTCAAGATTATTAAATCAGGTTTCTGTGTGCTCTTCAAGTAACATTGAACATTCCTTTAATCTGTCTAGAAACTATAATTCTCATGAGTAAACTGAGGAAGTTAAACATGTAGACATCATTTTTATACTCCACAAATCTATAACTTTTGACAGTATACAATTCAATATGATGAAAATGTCTCTCAATTTAAATCACTTTACTTAGAGGGAAATAGAAAATTTGTGTCATCCGAAGTTGAAAGTCAAGGCAACTACGATTTAATTTACAGGTACTTATCAATTTAATTCTCTGGAGTCTGCACCCCTTGGAACTCATCTTGGACGGATAAAAGCCAATGACCCCGACACTGGGGAGAATGCCGAGCTGGAATATAGCATTTCGGAAGGAGAAGGATCAGACATGTTTGATGTGATCACTGACAAAGATACACAGGAGGGGATTATCACTGTCAAACAGGTTTCTCTTGGCTGTCTTTCTATTCTCACTAAGTGCTCTTCAGTTTATTTTTGCTTTTCAGTGCAGAGAATAACAACCATGGATCTACTTTTCATCATCTTTTATGTGTTGTCCATCACTCACAGAAAGTAGGAAAACTGATTTCACTTCAAATAAGGGATCCATCATTCCTGAGAGTTATGTTACTACTTGTGATCAAATGGTTGTGCTGGCTGTAGATGAGAATCAGACTCAGAGTAAACGCAAGAGTACTTGCTTTGTATTTCTCTATGGGATGAGCAATAAAGCAGATCCATCACTGATATGTCATACATTTCTTGTCTCTTTTGTAAGTGTGATGGTCTATGTAAAGAGAGTGAAACAAGATGAAGAGCTAAGAGCTAGAATTGACCTTGAAGCCTTCTACCTGATGATTAGCAGTCAAAGTATCAGAGGGTGTTATACAAGATGTTCTCATTTATATGTATTTTATTGGCTTTTAATGGAATCTTTGAAAATGACCTCAAACCATGTATAGACTAATGTAGCCAATATTCATTACTTTTACTTTTCACTTCTTTCCTATATATATATATTTCTTTCCACAAATACTCAAGTTGATGAAATGTAAATTTATTCTAGATTTTGTGTTTTAGTCAATCTTCTGATTTTTAATGATATTTAACTTTTATAATGTTATTATTTAATCAGTATTTATTTGGATTATACTTTATTTAACTGTGCCTAGGAAATTCGAAGTGAATTACCTAATGGGCATTAATCTTATTATACATTTCATTTTAGTTACATTGTATAAATAAAAAGCAAATAAGCCATTTCATTGGCTAAAATTATTAAGCAATAATTGGGGTAGTTACTTAGTCATAGTTGACATTAAGATTTTAACGGATTATTAAAAATTCATATAGTGTGATTGCTATGTCTTCCAAAGTATCCTAACATTTTTTACTTTTTTTAAACTCAGAATTTAGATTTTGAAAAGAAAATGTTATATACATTAAGAGTGGATGCAAGTAATACCCACCCAGATCCTCGATTCTTACACCTTGGACCTTTCAAAGACTCAGCCATGGTTAAGATATCTGTCGAAGATGTAGATGAGCCCCCTGTGTTCAGTAAGCTTTCCTACTTGATGGAAGTGGATGAAGATGTGAAGGAGGGAAGCATTATTGGACAAGTCACTGCGTATGACCCAGATTCTATGAACAACATAATAAAGTAAGTACTTGAAAAACGTGTTTGTTTAAACATGCAATCCATTTCAAGACTTACTGGAGTTGTATAATCGTGTGTGGAAATTCACAGCAATAAACACATCCCAAAGATCCATTCTCACTTCTGTTCTCTTCTGATTGCTCCAGGCATGGGAAACCACTTGAGTCTTACAGCCCCACAAGGTAGAGGGCATTATAATACTTTACCAAAAGTGATAATACTGAGTCTCTGAGCATTTGAATAATTATATCATGGCAAAAAAAACTAGTTTCTAAAAACATAGACAGGATATCAATTTCAGACTTGGCCACAGATTTTAATCTTTTAATTGTTAATGTGATAAGCCCATTGCCTAGCTACATTAAATCAAATAAGTATATATATTTAAATTATGTAGTAAACATATTTAAAAATACAATGTTTTCAATAAATAGCTTAATATCAAACAATCTATAATAAATATATATAAAATAAATATCTAGAAATAAATATCTGGAATTGTAAACTTATAATACCTTCTTTATAGATATTTATAGAAATACAGTCTGTTAAAATAGACAATAAAACTACTACACATCAAAATTTTGATGGAAAATTTTATTAATTATGTTTACATATCCACAGAAGGTCTTCCTAAAAAAGATAACATGTAAAACAACAGCAAAGGTAAAAGTATTAGCAGTTAGTAAGTACAATATTTTCCAAGTTTGATTAGTAGATTCACTGCTTAAGAAGCAGTATTTCTGAAATTTAAACAATTCTGTGAACTATCCATTAAGAAATAAATAAATAGGTTTGTTTCTGTTTCTATGAGCTCAGATGTGTCTTTCTTATTTGATTCTGAAGGCCTTGTTCTCCTGGTGTTCCTCTGGTTTTCCATCCCTCTGGCTCATCTATTCTTTCTACCTTCTCCTCCCTGGGTCTCTCTGCTGTGGGATGGTCTATATGTCAAACATGTTGCTTATTGGTCAATAAATAAAACACTGATTGGCCAGTGGTCAGGCAGGAAGAAGTATAGGCGGGACAAGGAGGAGAGAATTCTGGGAAGTGGAAGGCTGAGGAGACACTGCCAGCCGCCACCATGAAAAACAGCATGTGAAGATGCCGGTAAGCCACAAGCCATGTGGCAAGGTATAGATTTATAGAAATAGATTAATTTAAGATATAAGAACAGTTAGCAAGAAGCCTGCCACGGCCATACAGTTTGAAAACAATATAAGTCTCTGTGTTTACTTGGTTGGGTCTGAGCGGCTGTGGGACTGGCGGGTGACAGAGATTTGTCCTGACTGTGGGCCCGGCAGGAAAACTCTAGCTACATCTCCCTGAGCTCTGAGGGAAGGATTTGATAGAAGCATGCCATTTAGAGACTCTCTCTCTCTCTCTCTCTCTCTCTCTCTCTCTCTCTCTCTCTCTCCCTCCCTCTCTCATTCTGGGTCTCTTCTTTCCTGATCTGCTGCTAAAAGAGCGTCTAATAATGCACTGCTCTATGAGTATAGTATAATATCAATGGGAGTCATTTTATTGATACTATTTTTTTAGACGGGTAGTGTTTAGTTCTACCCTAGGTTTCTGGGCTATCTAGGCTCTAGTTAGTTACCCTAGAAGTGTCAGATATGGGTTCCATCTTAAAGAGTGGGCCTTTAGTAAAATCAGACTTTGGTTGCATACTTCCACAAGCTCTGTTCCTCCATCCCTAGCATATTTTGCAGACAAGATGGATTGTAGGTTAGAGGTTTTGTGGCTATGTTGGTGTTTGAATTACTCTTGTGGTAGCATGCAGAGTAGCTTCTCCCACCAAAGACACTAGAACATAGGAGTGAAGGCTCCATGTAAACACCAGCTCTATTTCATCATGTACAGTGAGGTGTGTGAGTATTGTTCTCAGCAGAGAGGCCCCACTGTAGTTTACAGAGAGCAATCCACTGTCTTAGCAATGGCCTGGATTATTTGGGGATTTCCATGGGACCCCCCTTTCCAACAATTTAATTGAATGAAACCCAGTCCCATCACAGGAAATCTTGTTTGTTAACAATGAATGGCCCATTGAGACTCTGTGTCACCCAATGTCAGCAAACGTCATAGGATCATCTTCATTTATCTTAGAAAGTTTCCAGTACGCTAAGCTTCCATAGCATCCCTCTAATGTCCTTCAGTTCCAGACATCTCTCCCTCTCCATCTACCCCTCTCCATCTAATTCTCCCTATCCTATCCCCATCCACTCCAAGTCCTCCCTGGAAATTTATTCTATTTCTCCCTCCTAGGGAGATCAATGTGTCTTCCCTTGACCTTTCCCTTCCACCAAACCTCTCTGGGTCTATGGATTGTAGCTTGGTTGTCATTTAGTTAACAGCTAATATACACTTCTAAATGAACACATACTGTATTTCTTTTGGGGTTACCTCATTCAGGATGATTTTTTTTTCTAGTTCTAATCATTTGCCTGCAAATTTCATGATATCATTTTTTAAGAGTTAAGTAATACTTCATTGTGTAAATACAGGACATTTTCTTTATCTGTTCTTTTGCTGAGCAGCAAGTACACTGGTATGGACAAGGACCTCTGCCTGTATGAAACTTTTAGATTAGCATTTTTATGAGATTCCTGAGTGGGATAACAAGTGCATCCTTGATTCTTGTGCCTGCTCTTGTGACTTGAAAAGAGTCAACTTATTGGGCTGCTGTGTTCAACTTCGATATGATGGTTTACTTATTGTATTTTTTTCATATTTGGTTATCATCTCTTAGAAGCCTGTTATTTTCTAATGAGAGACAGAAAGAGAGTGGATCTGGAGGGGAGGTGTCTTGGGAGGAACTGGGAAGAGAAGAGGGGGAGCAGACTACACCGGAATGTAATGTATGAGAAAATAATATATATTTATTTTTTAATTTATTTTTCTTTCACATACTACATCCTGACTGTAATTTTCCCTTTCTCCTCCTCTACCAGCACACCCCTCTAACCCCCCCCCCCGAATCTCCTCCTCCACCATTTCCCTTCAGAAAGGGGTAAGCCTACCAGGGATATCAACCAGACATATCATATCAAGTTGCAATAAGACTACACTTTCCCTCATATTAAGACTGGAAAAGGCAACCTAGTAGGAAAAAAGGGTCCCAAAAGCTAGCAAAGGAGTTGGAGACAGTCTCTGCTCTCACTATTATAAGTCCCACAAGAAGACCAAGCTATACAACCAAAACATACATGCAGAGGGCCTAAGTCATTACCATGTAGGCTGATTGTCAATCCAGTCTCTATAGGCCGCTATGAGCCCAGTTTAGTTGATTGTATAGCTGTTATGTGAATTAGAACTATTATTTAAAAAATAGTGTTACTCATTCCAATCAGTAGAAAAATTTATCAGCTACAGAGACTTGGTTAAAAATTAAATGTTATCAAATTTCCTTATGATTCAAATCCCCAATGGTTTTACCCCTATAGAATTGGCTTCAAATATTTCTGAAAGTTTTTGACATTTTGAAGATGGAATCTGCATTTTTTCTAAGCTGCTTAAACAATTAAAATCATATAATTTCAAGCTACTTCAAATATTAGTGTCAATTCCAACTTATAATTAATTTAACTTATCAGTAGATTCTGAACATCAAAGCAATGATAAAATATCAGCATATAAATACCCATAGCCAATTTCATTTTTTTTTTTTTGGAGAGAAAGAGGGGGAGGGGAATTTGAGAGACTTACAGGCTGTGGATCAGCTAAGCCAACAATGACTGCCTATTAATGGAAGGTCCAAGAATCCAATAATTGTTCAGTCCACAAGGGTGGACGTCTCAGCGGCTCTTCAGTACACATGGGAATCCCAAAGAATTAGGATTCAATGCTAGTGAATGAATCAGCTTTCCAGTTAAGAAGGAGGGAAGTCAGACAAATAACTAAAGCTTCCTTTCCCCACCTCCTTTATAGAGGCAGCCTCCAGAAAGTATGGCCCAAATTAAAGGTGAATCTTCTCATTTCAAATACTTTAATTAAGAAAAATCCCTCACAGGTGAACCCAACCACTTGTACATTAGTTAATTTCAGATACAGTCAATATTAGCCATCACAGTCCAACTTTTGTCCATGTGACACAAATCATACCTCCTTATCTCGTGCTTAATTTCCAAGTGAAAATCACAACCAGGCTTAATTTAATCTAATATGGTAAAACTATCCCACATACAACTTCAAAAGCAACATGTATTTAACAATGGCATAATTATGTTTGACATCATATTACTATTCCTTGTACAACCACAAATGCATTATAAATTTTATAATAGGTGGCAATGTTTCTTCTAGACATTCTTTTATTATCTCAGTCTTAAATATGATAACCAGTGATATTTCTCTTCATTGGTGCTACATTACACAATACAAAAAAATCATTAAACAAAAACAAAAATCTGCATAAACACATTCTTCATAAAATATGACAGAAATAGTAATGTCAATTATAATCCTTTTTTTCTGTAACTGGTCATGTGGCCTTAGCTTATATTTATTACTACCTTCCTCTTCTACCCATTCTGTATTTGCTTCATTCTCAACAAGTACCTCGGCAGGTCTTGGTTTTACTCTTGGACAAGGGACCCATACCTTTATTACTGAAAGATCTGTGCCCTTTGTCATTCTGACTGGATTAAGTTCTTGTAGCTTCCCATTGACTTCAGTCACAAAGCATGGTAACATCAAGAGGTGCTCTAAATGATCTCCTGCACTCCAGGTACAATCTTTTTTACCTCCACTGTGGAGAAGGAATCCAGTTTCCCCTTGGTTATATAGATGAAACACCCTCCTAACACTGTTATTTATGTCTTAGCCTGTTGGTTTAACATCAGAAGCCTAAAGTGACTAGGGGGATGTCTGTGCTTCCAGTTCAGTGGAATGGTTGTTGTCTCTCCTGGTAGGAGTGCTTCCCCTCATACCTTGACATATAAGTCTCTATGCCAGTAAAACTTAAGGTCACAATAACAGGAAACAAAACAATTTTAGAGTGGGTCATTTGCGATATGAGTGGAAGTCTTCTCTTTTCCACACATTGATTTCTGGACCCATGGCTCCTGCCTATGGGGGAAAAAATATCATATATTGAACATTGATTCAAAGCATATACCACCCTTTGGAGAACACTGCCTCAGTTTCCCAGAATGCTTCCACCTAATTGGCACTGTAATTGTCTTCAAAAGGCCATTCTACCTTTCTATTAGCCTGGTTCAGGATGGTATGAAACATGATAATACCAGTGGATTCCACAATTGTGGGACCACTGAGTGGAGATTCTAGATTTAATATGGAAGCTTGCACAGTTTTTTAAAAGGCCTCAAAACTTTCTTTGAATGATTGGATGAAGTATTAAAAAATGGCCCACAGAAAATGAGTTGGAGATGCCTGATATTCCTTGGCTTAGAATTGATGAAGAGATGTTAAGGCTCAGAGAAATTGCAATTCTAAAGTAAATCCAATGTAAAGCCTAATCCTCCAATATGGGAAGGCCCAGAAGACATGCCCTTAGGTAATTATATAAAACTCAAAATGATGAGAGGGGCACAAGCACACTTGATAGCTTTCTTGTCAGCCATTTCCTTGTTCCGGACCTTAGGGTCAGAGATATCGCTGCTCAGTTGGATGCATTAAACACAACTGGGTGCTGTGTAGCACGGGTCAGGTAGCTGTACTAAATTGCCAAAGGAGAGGTGATCATAGTTACTGTAATGTACAAAATAGGCAAAGCAATGTTCATAATGGCATGACCCACAATGAGCACCACAGGTAAAGTGATTTTGATGGAGTCATGACTCATATGGCTCTTTGGTACTAGATAATCAATCAAGGTGTTTCCAGGCATGAAGAGAAAAGGCACACTGCATTTTTGTTTGATCTATTTAAGCAGAAACATTCTCGAACAAATTAAAGAAAGGCTACATTGGTTCTTGGCAAAAGGGAATTTCAATCCTGCGTACTACTTTTCAGAATTGAGCCAGTTTGCAGAACTGAAATTCCTTGAATGAAGGGATGGCCAGGTTCCCTTGAGAAAGGATCTAGATAAAATAGCTGGAGTTTTGCTGTTAGCCTTACTCCAGTCCTTCCCCAGAGAGACCTATGACCTTTCACAAGGATAATTGTACACTGGGGAAAAGGAAATCGTAGGATTTTCTGGGGATTTTTGGAGGTTGTGTGTGTGTGTGTGTGTGTGTGTGTGTGTGTGTGTGTGTGTGTGTATGTGTGTGTGTGTAGGATACTGAATTTGAAGTGAATCTGATTCCTGGAGACCCATTTAAAATAGGGGCTTTAAGAGTTAATGTAATTAATGGAGTTTTGTGTGACATCTGATTCACAGTAGATGCAATGGGTATCTAAACAAATACTGTGGTTATTTCCCCAGTCCTGAAATGTATAGATACATTTAGGAGTTGGCAGAATTCCCATATTGGCTCCTGTCTTGTGAACTGAGGGATATTCTATTTGGAAAGGCTAAATGAAAGCCTTTTGAGTTACCCTGCCAGAAAAAAAAGTGAATCAAAAACAACCACATCCCTGGAGGTACAGCAGAAATCAGTGTGCCCATCAAGGACTTGGAAGATGCAGAGTGGTGGTTCCCACTACATCCCCTTTTTACTCACCTGTCTGGCCAAGGCAGTAGACAGATTGATCATGAAAAATGACAACTAACTATAAAAATATCAATCAAATACTGACTTCAATATTTGTAGGTGCTGTACCAGAAGTGGTGTTGTAACTTGAGCAGATTAACACATCTTCTGGGATATGATATATAGCTATTGATTTAGCAAATGCTTTTCTCTCTGCTCCTGGCCATAAAGACCACCAGAAGCAATTTTCTCTCAGTTGGTAAGGCCAGCAATATGCCTTTATAGTTTTACCCCAAGGATATATTAACTATCTTACCGTGTCTCATAACTTAGTTTGAAGCAATCGTGATAATATGTCCCTTCCATAAAATATCACAGTGACCCACTATATTGAGATAATGCTGGCTGACCAAGTGAACAGGAAATAGCAACCCTTTGGAGTTGATAACATGTATGCATATCAGAGTATGGATAATTAATCTAACCAAATGTAAAAGTATTCTTTTTCTTTCTTTCTTTTTAATAGATTCTTGTTTTGTACCATGTATTCTGGCCACATTTTTCTCTCCTTTTCTTTCTCCTAGCTCCACCCCCATACCTTCCCTCTTTCCTAGATCCACTCCCCCTCCATTTCCTCTTCAAAAAAGAGGAGGCCTCCAATAAACTACAGTCAAACAGGATAAAACAAGATACAATAAGACAAGACAAAAGCCCTTATATTGATACTGGGCAAGGCATTCCAATGGGGAAAGTGTCATTAAATCAGGCAAAAGAGTCAGAGATACACCCGTTCTCACTGTTGACAGTCCCACAAGAACACCAAGCTATCAACCATAACATATACTCAGAGGATCGGATACAGTCTCAAATAGGTCTTGTGCTTGCCATGCATGCACCTATAACCTCATGATCCATGATTGGTTGACTGAGGAAGCAAAGACTAGGGCCCGGTTTACTGATGGTTCTGAATGTTATGCACAGAAGTGGACAACTATAGTCCTTGTCTGGAACAACTCTGACAGACACTGGCAAAAGGGAATCTTCACAAAGGGCAGACCTGGGAGTATTCATGGTCATACATTTTGTTTGGATGGAGAAATGGCAAGAAATGTGATTGTTCACTGATTCATGGGCTGTAGCCAATGGATTGCGTGGATGGTCAGAGACTTTGAAAATGCTTGATTGTAAAGTTGGTTGGAAAGACATTTGGGACAGAAATATATGGATAGATCTCTCCAAATGGGTGAAAAATGTGAAGATACTTGTGTCTATGTAAATGTTCATCAGAAAGTGGCTTCAGCAGTGGAGGAGACCAATAACCAATTAGTTGAGATTACCTGTTTCTGGACAGTCAGCCAGTCAGCATCTATATGATCTCCTTTACAGTCTTGTGACCTACAAATATGCCTTTATAAATGCACACACACAAACACACACACACACACACACACACACACACACACCACATTCTTTTATATTTACATCTCACATAACAAAGAACACATGAAGTGTTTGTCATTTTGAGTCTGGAATATTTTGCTCAACATAATGCCTTTTAGTTGAATCCTTTTTTGTGCAAATGTCATGAGCAGCATAAAACTTGATAGCAGCATAAAATTCCATGTTTTATGTGTACCACATCTTTACTATCCATTTATCTGTTTATGGTCATCTACACTAGTTTCATATTCTGCCTATTATTAGTAGTGTAGACATAAGCATGAATGTTCAAGTATCTTTGTGTATGTTCATTAAGAATACTTTGAGTATACACCCAGGAATAATGGGTCATATGATAGTTCTATTTAACTTGGTTCTTTACATGGATTTTTATAATCTTTATAAGGATTTTTCATTACTTTTAATGACACATATATATGTGTCTATGTTTGTGTATGCACTCATATTTTATATGCCCTGTGAAGTCAGAAGATCTCTTAGAGCTAGAATAATAAGCATTTATAAGCCCTTTAACTTTGGTGCTGTGAAAGAAATCTGGGCCCTCTGTAAAAGCAGTATGCACTCTTAGCTGATGGACCATTTCTCCAGTGCCTATTTAAATTTTATTTTTAGGAAACTCCATGTTGACTTCCATAAAGGTTGTACTGGCCATTTTCCCCCCTGCAATGTGATAAGGACTGTATTTTCCCACACCATCATCCACATTTGTTGTGATTTTTTTCTTCTGTTTTTAATTAGTTTTTATTATCAGTTATGTAAGTTATTGACCAGTTTTAATTGGAATGAAAAGGAATCCTTCTGTTTTTGAGAAATGTATGACACAGTACCTATCACAGATTATTTTACTCTGAAAATATGTATCACCTAAATATACAGTCTATACACCTGTATGCTTTAAAGCAAAACTTCTTACGTAACATGAAGGGCTAATTTCACTGTGATCAATATAATTGTGCTTACAGCATCATGTACAAAACAGTGAAATGTTTAGAAAAAGTATGTATATATATACACATATATGCAACAACAATTAATGGAAAAGAAGCCATGAATTGGAATGAGAACTAGTAGGAATACGTGGGATGTTTTGAAGGGAAGATAGGAATTTTCTCCCTTCACATGGTGTGATTGTATTATAATATCAGAGCAAAGAAAGAAACAATAAAAAAATGATGATCTTTATTTTATTCAAGTGATTATATTTCTTGGGACATGGCTCTATTGAGTGGAAATTTTTTGAAAACTAAAAATAAATTTAAAGCTGCTTTATTTTTTAAAATGCTGATTTACATATATAATTATCCATTTGTGTTTTGATCTGAACTCATAAGTGTAAATATATGTGCGTGCGTGCGTGCGTGCATGTGTGTGTGTGTGTGTGTGTGTGTGTGTGTGTGTGTGTGTGTATTCCATATATATATATGGAACCTGATAGGGGTATTTACAAAGTCAGAAATAATTGTAAATATTAACATATTTACAGATATCACTAATAGCAATGATTTTAATGAAGTGTTCAAAGCTGTAGAGAAGACTAAGAAGTTGAATGCATGGTAGGTCCTGCAGAGGCCCATGGTTTTATTTTCAGGACCCACATGGCAGCTCACAACCATCTATAACCTCCATTTTGGGGATCTGATAGCCCATTCTGTCCTCAGTAGGCACCAGATACACACATAGTGCAGAGATATACATGCTAACAAAACATGCATACATAAAATATAAAATATTTAAAAAGTGTTCTGTACATTTTCCCTTTTCTTCAGTTTTTAGCATGCCATTTTCTTGTAGTTTTTCAACTTGTCAGTATCCATTGTTTTTCAGGTAGGCGTTCTCATAACGGTGTGTTCAAACACTTAAGATTTTTTTTCCTCTGGATAGCTTTTGTCAACTTCTGAAACTAAAAGTCAATTTTTATGATGTCCTTCTCCTTACCTTTTATTGTGTCCACTGTTTATGCTACAGATCTTATACTTATTATGTATAATGAAAGATAATATAACTTTTAAAAGATTATTCTCCATTAGAATGTTATGAATCATCTTATTGTTGACCCCTTTGAACTTTACTGATTTTGAATGAGATCACATCCGAAAATTATCATGGGTCCTTATTTATGGACTGCATTTCCATGCTGGAATTTTGCAAAATGCCACAAGAGGTACTGATTGCTCTTCCAGGTCCCCCAAATTGTGTGTTTATTCAAATCAGAAATCTCATTGCACTCATTCATTTCAAAATTCCTTTTGGAAGAAACGTCTGCACCTTATCAGTAAGTTATGGACACCCAACAAAATTCATGTTCTGTTTGTTGTGTTGCTGTGATTTCATGACATTTCAGTCAATTAAAATATTTTATCTCTTTTCCCATACAGTAAGTTAATATTATTGTACTCTTGCTCTGAACCAGAAATTGTTTAAAATGATTTTTTTCTGTGTACACTCTCAGTTTACAAGATGTTAAAAGTACATAATTATAATAGGTAGTGATGGTTATAACTATGTTAATTATAATAATTATTATGACATAGAATAACAAAATAAAATACATATTTTTTATGTTATGTGTGTGGGTCATGTGTTTTTGTTCACATCTGTGGACCCCATGTATACAAGGTGCCCACAGAGGCCAGAAGAGGTTGTTGGATGCCCTGGATATGGGATTATTGACACAGTGAGCCACTATGTGGGTGCTAGAAAATGAACCTGAGTCCTCTGAAAGATAGATAGCCAGTGCTCTTAACTTCTGAGCCATCTTTCTAGACCCAGAAAAACTTTTATTTCTGTTAGTATTTAACAGCTTCCTCGAAGTATAATTGACCTACTATAAAGTGGAGAAATTTGAAAAAAAATATGAATTTTTAAATATCATATTTTAAGAATTGAAAACATCACCACAGTCATGATCATCTTTTTATCCTAAAAATTTTGTTCTTTGTTTTTTTATCAGATGTTATTAGATATTGTTATCGTTACATATATGTTTGTGTGTGTATGTATATACATTTGTCCCAATATATCTGCATCATGTTCGCATACAACTTCATGTTCTCTATCTTTCTTTTGTAAACCAGAAGTCCAATTAGTGATGTTCATATGTATGAGCATTGTTTAGATCCATGCACACTAGAACATCCTACCAGGGACCACACACTTAAACACAGCTGACTCTGCCTCCTTCAGAAGCCATCAACTACAATATCTCTGGAACTACATCTCCAGTTTATACAGAAATGTCATTTGGGTTGATCTTCTGCATACCCTGCATAGACAACCACAGCGGCTGTGAGTTCATGTGTGCTATGATCTGGTCATGTCCAAAAGACAGTTGTGTATCAGTCTTTGCTCTTATAACCTTACCGCCCTTTCTTCATTGATGTTCTCTGAGCAACTGGGAGAGGGAAGGTGATGCTGCATTTAGGACTGAACCCCATTCAACTGTCACTTACTTTCTCCACTTTGATCAGGAGTATGTCTATAACCACTGTTGTATGACCAGCAGTATGAAATAAACACTGTTATTCCAAAGAGAGGCTTAATGTTTCTTTTTTAGAACCTCTATTTCACCTTTCTCTGAGTATAGTCAAATACTTAAGCAAAATTTTGCTTGCCTCTTATTAATACATGTAAATTACTTTTTATTGGAAGGTACATAGCTACTACTATGCATTCATCTGTATAAAATGAATTTATTTTATGATGCTTGAGAACTGTTTCTCTTGGGGAGATACTGTAATGCTAGGAAAGATCTCTACCACAGACAACTGAGTGGTATTTCCACATAAAAATATCACAAGTTGCATATTTATTCATTTTATTGGCATCTTTAAATATTTTATTTCTTAAACATTAACATATATTTATACTTGCCTGCATTCACAAGCAAAGTTTCTTGGTTTGAACATTGTTTGAATTAGCTATTAACAATTAGAAAAGTACAATTAGTTGAATCCTTCCATCTACCTGAGAGAAGCTGCAAAAATTATGCTTGGTTATATTCCTTATTTTCTGCATTATAAAAATTTTCTTTGATGAGAGGTCATGTACCTTCTGTGATTTTGGACCATTCTTTCACAGGGGTCGCCTAAGGCCACCCAAACACATATTTTAATAGTAGCAAAATTTCAGTTATGAAGTAGCAATGAAAATATTTTTATAGTTGAGGATCACCATAACATGAAGAACTGTATTAAAGGGTTGCAGTATTAGGAAGGTTGAGAAACACTGCTTTGGATGAAATAATATTTATAGTAAATAAAAAATATGTGATTCTGCACCTAATCGTTATAGGTGTTATTTTTACTTTTCTATTAAATGTTGGTTTTCAATAAAATAATGTAGATTTCTGCTGCATTCTAAACAATTAATTCATTATTAATACATTTATATTGTTAATCATGATTTCCAATTTCTAAATATGTTCATAAAGGTTTCTGTATTATAATGCACTATAATATGTTTAATACATTATTCATGAACCTTCATAATTTTTGAATATTTGCATATGTCTTTCCTAAATATGGTAACATCCTAAGGTTACAATTTGAAAGGGATATTTTTGGTTTAAAAGACTGACCGTAAAGTAAGAGTTCACCCTTTCTTCACTGTATAGAATGATGCCAGATAGATTTTTAAGTTTCTAGTTCTTCTCCAAAATCAGGTTTGGGGTTAGGGGATGAGACGTAGTTTCACTGAAATTCTCAAGAATTATGATGTTCTATGCATTATATCACCAAACCTGCGAACAAATAAAGCTGTACCTGGAAATACAATGAAAAGGCGGCAAAATCCATTACAATGCAAAATGCAATGAGACCATCTTTAGATATGCGATGATAGGGGGAAGATAAATCAGCAATAAATAAACAAGGATTAAAGAAGTATGCTCTAAAGGTTGGATAAAGCACAGGGACAAATAGCCCAACGAATGAAACACATGAACTATGAACCAATGGCTGAGGGGCCCCCAACTGGATCAGGCCCTCTGAATAGGTGAGACAGTTGATTGGCTTGATCTGTTTGGGAGACATCCAGGCAGTGGGACCAGGTCCTGTGCTCATTGCATGAGTTGGCTGTTTGAAACCTGGGGTTTATGCAGGGACACTCAGCCTGGGAGGAGGGGACTGGACCTGCTTGGACTGAGTCTACCAGGTTGATCTCAATTGTCGGGGAGTCTTTGTCCTGGAGGAGATGGAAATGGGGGGGGGGGGGGCTGGGGGGAAGGCGAGGGGGGGGGAGGGGGGAGAATAAGGGAATCTGCGGTTGATATGTAGAATTAAATTATATTGTAAAATAAAATTAAAAAAAAGAAGTATGGTCTAAAGAAGTATCCCCCAAAAGAGAAAAGATAAAATCAGCATGAAAAATGCATTCTAAAGGAAAACTTGGGGAACTACTTTTCATCGACCACACAGAAAATCTGTTTATCAAAACTATTAGCTTGGACAGTCATCCGAGGCAGCCAGCTGTTTCTGTCATTTCTCACATTTTTTGGAAGTCACTTGCTTGCACTTCCTGCTTACTTAGGCAATATCGTTTCCTTCTTTGTTCTCTGAGGGAGCTGAAGCCTAGATAGTTATAGTTTTCAACATATAGTTATAGTTGTTAACAAATTCAGAAAAGAAACTCACTAAAGATGTGTAAAGTGTATAAGTTTGAAAGACATCAAAAGATAGCTTGGGGTTGGTAATACAAGTTAGGATAGAAAGTGAATTAGGTATGGAAAAAAAAGGAAAAAAAAGCTATTAGCTTAAATACAAATGCCACCTTCCATATGAAATTACTGCCACAGTTCACAGCTGTTTCCACCTCTGTTACTATGGATCTCTCCAATTATAAGGTTGCTTATAATTTTTTTTGCATTTTGAAAGAACATCTTGCCTCACTTCACACCTATTTTATGTTCAACATTTTTAAAGTTCAAAGATTTTTTTTTAGAAAAAATTCAGTTGCTTTCAATTAAAAGTAAGTAGCAAAACAAATTTGTTGGCAAGCGCCTGAGTTAAGCTTCAGTAAAGGATACATGGTCCAACTTGAACTGTACTGAATCCATGGGAACATCAGTACATGGAGGACTTCTCAGATTTCATTTTACTGTGTTGTGAAAAAAAAATCTATCCAGATATGGTGGTGGAACCCTTAATCCTGAGACATAGATGGCCATGGTATGAGGCTCACCCCTATGAGGACATTTTGGACTACATAGAAGGTATTCAGGTAGCCAGGGATGCATGGAGACACTCTCTATCTGTAAATAATAATACTAGTCTGAAATTAAACTTATTAATCTCTGTAAATTGCTTTTATTATTTTCTTGTGAAACTATAGTTTCATTATATAGTAAACATCCATTTTAACAACGAAAGTAAAATTTTCACTGCATATATTTGTAAGAAACATATTTCTTGAAAAAAATAGCTTAGAAAGAAGAAAGTAAATTCATATTCTGGATACACTGACCTAGTCATTGATAAGATGACCTATAATTAAACACAATAAAACAACCCTTAGCTGTTTTATGTATGATTGGGGTATCTATTTAGATGTGTCTTAGGAAAAAAAACAGGAATTTTAATGTGTTTAATGTTTTATTACACAACATAAAATAAAAAACATAAAATTTGAGCTCAGATTCTACAAGTGAATTATCCTGTGAATTTGTTGATTTTTATATGTCACCAATATATGTGGTTCCTTTCTCTGCAGGAAGCATCCCCACAAGAGTTTATGCCAGTGATCTGCTTCAGATAATTGTTCAAAATTCAATGAGGGAAAGTCAATAAAATAGTATTGATTTTATAAACCAGTTTCAGGGACACAGAAATGACTTCTGTGTTAAGTGTTTAACACATTTTTTTTCTGTTCATTTGCAGTAATTCAAAGTATTTCTTTTTCATTGGTAACTCAGAATGTTATTATTAATTCAACAATTCTGTGTTGAAAATAAAACATGGATGCTGTGTAAAAGACATTATCTCAGGACTTTAATAAATCATGGGACATCATTTTGCTGAGGACAATGTTTAGATATAGGCCAGGAAGTTTGCATTGTTGATCATAAAAAGTTAGCATATGTCTAAATTGTCAAAGTGATTCTCCTCCATGAATTCATAACCTGAAAAGCATTGCCATTCAAGGTTGAACTGAAGTGGAGGTCTGGCATGTGCTCAAAACTGCTTTTGATCCCCCATAAACCACAAGTGTGTCAATTCGTGACTTTTGTAATATTAGAATTATTCTTTATTATTTCTTTCACAAGAGAGCCCTTATATTAATCTCCAGGGAAAGCTATTGGGAACAAAAGGTTTTTTTTTCTTTATGACCTTCATTACAAGCAGTGGAGAAAGTTACAAGACCTTTTTTGACAGAATTAGATAATAGTTAGCTATTGGCCTGTCCCACCAAGGAAGAGACAAATTTGCAGGTCAGTGTTGTGAATTGCCCTTTATTCAATATATTGTTATATTATTTTGATTTAGTTCTCCTTCTCACAGAAATGTTTTTAATCTTTCAAGTTATTGTAATACCACTTGATAAAATCAAGGAAGTCACAGAAAATTTGGAAAAAAAATTAACACAACCAGTTTTAGATAATGCTATCATTCTTTGAACTGTCCTTTAAAGGTCATAATATTGGTGACTGAGATGATTCATGCATTCATGAGAAGTGAGGATTTTCTAGGTCTAGAAGTACACTTGTAATTCTAGAACTTGGAGATAAGAGTTAGGAATATAGGAATTTCATGGTGTGCCTTAACTACACAGAGAGTTCAAGGGAAACTCAAGCTCCATGAGACTGTCTCAAAACCACACTAAAACAAAACAAAATGAACAAAGCAAATAAACGAATATGCAAGTACGTAATTTTTTTAAATCTTTTTTTTCCCTCAGATGAAGTTATTCAGTTTTCTAAAAGGCTCAAAAACCATAATGAGGCAATAGCAAAAACCACTGAGATAATTACTTTATAATTTATAGTCAAAATAAATGTAACGAGTACTTTCATACATTGCATTAAACTGGCAAAATTAAATTCAAGAATTGAATTTACTGGTATAAAGAGATGCCTTAATGGTTAAGATCACTCTTCCTCCAGAGGACCTGGGTTTGGTTCTTAGCATCAACCCAGATGCTTTTAATTTCAGTAACTCCTGTACCAGGGATCCAGAGCCCTCTTCGGGCCTCCACAATTGCCAAGCATGCACGCAGTGCATTAACATACATGCACATAAAATTTTAAAAAAATCCTTAAAAGAACTGAATTTACTTCCAGTTTCTATACAATTTTATACTTTCTATAACAATATCCATGGTCACACATACATTATGACAAAAATCCAAACAACTGTTCTATTCCCTGTCTGTGACTTCAGTGCTGGGATTGCTGAGGATAAGGTAGGAGAACTTCAAGTTGGATGTCAACCTGGGCTGTATACACAGACATGCCTCAAAAAATAATCCCAATATTTTTAAGGCGAAGGCAGCAAGACCAAGTATTAAAGGATAGTCTGGGCTAAATAGTAAGTAGCCATCGTTGGCTACTTGAAATCCTGTTTGAAAACAAACACACAAACAAGAAAATAGAAATGAAAAACAAACAAAAGACAATGACAATAAAATATATAGAACTTTATAAGCAGAGCACAAGTTCTTTCAAGTGTCATTAAGGAGACAGGTAGAAATATGAGCAGTGCACTCGGTGATGGTTACATGGTTCCTTCTTTCTTGTTCTTTCTTTTTCCGTCCACACTATAATAATTTTTAATGTACTAACTGCTATTGACCATCATGTTTAATGTGATTATTTATTCTATAACAAACTTAACACTGGGTTGTGATAAAGTCAAAAAGCACTTAATACTTTACCTAAGGCTTACACAACTACCCATGACTATAAGTAATGGCTCCAAACACACTCACACACATGGTGGTCATAATGGCACAATTAGAGTCTCAAACTATTTCCATAATGATCCCATTGGGATAAAAATGCAGAAAAGGTGGCATCACTTTACAGCTCATTTTTTGTCATATCAATATGAGAATTTCCTATAACTTTAGGAAATAGAGAAAAATGTAGTTAATTTCAGAGAGGTCTGAATTTACAGATCTTTTTCCTCTCAGATACTCTGTTGACCGGCATACAGATATGGACCGGGTTTTCAGTATTCACTCAGAAAATGGCTCTATCTTCACTCTGAAGCCCCTGGACAGGGAATCATCCCCTTGGCACAATATCACAATTACAGCCACAGAGATGAGTAAGTTGGGGGTATATCCAGCTAAGTATGTTTCACCAAAGTAGTAAGTAAATGACAAAAAATAGTCTTTTGTGAAATTATTGTAATACTGTCAATATCTAAGAAAAGAATGTATCAGAGGATGTTAGAACTTTATTTTTATTTGAAGGTAACAAATAATTTATTTTAAATGTTTTATTTTTCTTTTACAAGTAGTAATGGATTTGAATTGCATCTAGCCTCATAAAAATCATACATGAGCTTGTAGAAGTTGTCAATTTTACTTTCTTAGCCTCCATTATATTTTCCTTTTTTATTATGCTTTATTTTTGGAACAAGTAATAAAAGTGAGATATTTGCCAGCCATTCAAATGAGCTAGAGAATATAGGGAATTGATCAGTCACTAAATTACTAATGCTGAATATGGCTTTACAGCTTCCTTTACAAATGGCATTGAAACTTTACATGAAGTTTCTGTTTCAGATAACCCAAAACAAAGCAGCCAAATTCCTGTCTTCATCAGAATTCTTGATATAAATGATCATGCTCCGGAATTTGCCACGTACTATGAAACATTTGTTTGTGAAAATGCAAAACCTGGGCAGGTAAATAGAGTTATTTATAAACATATCTTTGGTAAGGCATGCTTTGCTTGCATGACATTTTGTTGTACTGTTATTATATTTCTTTTATGTACACTCACCAAAGAACTCACAATGATATTTTAAATATAACTTTCAAAAACAGTTTTTAACGTGAATATAGAAAAATAAATATATTTATAGCATGTCCAAATTCTCTCACACTGAGTTATAATTTATCTGGTATTGAGTTATATTTACTAATGTTGTAAGAATATATTTAAATAAACATTGATATTTTTTAAATATTTCTTTTTTAATATAGAGTTGTAATTGCTTCCTTGTACATGTTTTGCTACAATTAGTAGCAAAGAAGAGTATGGCTCAATCTAATTATTTTCTGTGATTGTAAAATTTCAATTTTATTGTATTTTAATACCAAACTTTGCTTTTTTGAGGGGCTCATTCTATGTTTTCTTCCTTAAAAAAGCAATTTCTAGTGAGGCAACAAGATCATAATCAAATACATATAAAACAGTGTGAGAGATTAGGGTTTTAGAAAAATGGCAAAACAGATTATTAATTGAATTAATCAATTTCCATTAAAGTGGAATGTTTGAGTCCATCCCTACCAGGAAGTAGAAAATGATTCACTAAAGTACCCAATAAACTTTTGCTTCAGAGGTAATTTTCCTTATTGACTAAATGTTATCTTAGGTTAAATTAAAACAATAGATCCATAAAACACCTTTGATGTGTTTTTCTGAAAATTATATCTATATATCTATATATCTATAAATATGTTCAAATTATTAGTTAAATCAAAATTATAAACAGCAGCATCACCCCAGCAAATCATAGCTATTTAAAATATCTTAAATAAACTAAGCTTTGTTTCTATTTTGCCAGATTTAAATTAATGAATATATTTCGATTTCAGTTGATTCAAACAATAAGTGTCATGGACAAAGATGACCCTCCCCGAGGACACAAGTTCTTCTTTGAGCCAGTGCCAGAATTTCCTCTCAATCCAAACTTCACAATTGTAGACAATAAAGGTAAAAGACAACTATAAAGCTATAAAGTGTCGATTATTAAGGTGAAGAGTCGAATTTGAACATGAAGCAAGGCGTTGTGGCTTCTTCTGTCATCCCTGCACCTTGGAAGTGATCTCAGGAACATCTAGATAGGGGGTTGAGGCTAGCCTGGGCTATATGAGAGCATATCTCAATAAACCACGGAAAGGAAGACTGTGGGAAGGGACCAGAAAAAAAAGGAGAGAAAGGAGAGAGGGAAATGTGTATGAAGATTTTTTCTAACAATCTTTCTTTTTTTTTCCTCTTCAGATAATACAGCAGGAATCATAACTCGAAAAGATGGGTACAGCCGCACCAAAATGAACACCTACTTCCTGCCAGTTTTAATCTTTGACAATGATTACCCTATTCAAAGCAGCACTGGCACACTCACTATCCGCGTGTGTGCGTGTGATAAGCAAGGAAACATGCAGTCCTGCAACGCCGAGGCCCTGATGCTTGCTGCTGGTCTGAGCACCGGAGCCCTCATCGCGATCCTGCTTTGCGTCCTCATCCTGCTCAGTAAGCTCCATGTCTTTTTTCCATCTTCCTCTCTCCCAGGTCTTCTTCTCCATTGCCCAGGCATTGTGAATGAAATCGTACATATTCAACAGTTTACTAAAATTATTCGTAATGAATAAAGTATACCACCCCCATTTTTGTTTGTGGGAGGAAGGACTAG